>VSMD01129145.1:0-57067 GCA_008750895.1 Mirza zaza
TAGAAGCTACAGAAACAGATGAGAGAGGCACTGAGTTAAAAACTGAAATTAAAGAGGAGGAAGATCAGCCAAGTACTTCAGCTACCCAGTCATCTCCAGCTCCAGGACAGTCAAAGAAAAAGAGTGAGTCTCTTAGGCTCTTTGTTCTGGAGGTAGTGAAGAAAACCAGAGACCCAGAGTAGAGTTGGAATCAGGCCTCTTAGGCCCTGGAAGTTACCATTCATGTGATTTCATTACTCTTGGAGCTGTGGGCCTGAACTCTTCATTATTACTAATGTTGAAAAATAATTTTTCTTTCCTTTAGATATATTTACTTCCTGTAGCCACTGTGAGTCATACCTCTCATTTCTTCAATACTCAGTGGTCAGCAGCCTCTAAAAATGATCTCTTGGCTAGCTGTGGTGGCTCATAGCTATAATCCCAGCACTTTTGGAGGCTGAGGCAACCAGATTGGTTGAGGTCAAGAGTTGAAGACGAGCCTGGGCAACATAACGAGACACTGTCTCTACAAAAAAAATTTTTTAATTAGCTGGGTGTGGTGGTGAGCACTGTAGTCCCAGCTGTTCAGGAGGCTGAGGCAGGAGGATTTGAAGCCCAGGAGTTTGAGGATGCAATGTCCTATGATTTCACCACTGTCCTCTGGCCTAAACAACATAACAAGATCCTATTTCTAAAAAAATTAAAAAGGAAACTAAAAATTATCTCTTTTTCAGAGGAGGGAAAATGTTAAATAAAAGTTTTCATTAAAATGCAGGAAAAAATAGTAATAATGGTAGCTATCATTTACTTCCTATGTGCCAAGCACCTGCATTTTCTCATTTAATAACTTAACAACTCTGTGAGGTTATTAATCTAAGACTTAGCACAGCAAAGTAACTAACCACAGATTACTCAGCTGGTCAGTGCTTGGGCTGGAATACAAACCCCAGCAGACTGAAGGAGTCTCTTCTGAGAGTGAATGGGTCAAGCAGGGCACCCAGCACTGTGGGTGGGCGGGCAGGGGAGGGGGGATGTTTTGAACTCCAATAATTCCCACTTACAGTAATTGACTGTTTTAGGACTAGAACTTCTTGTGGCTCTAGTGACCCTTGCAAACAGGCACAGGTAGGACTTACCTCAAGGATTAGTCTGCTGGCTCTTGGAGATGATGTTTATGAAAGTGTTCCATTAATAATAATATGGTATAAAATGTTGGGTTTAAAAAATTATTTTCATTTAAAAATAAGGTTTGTATATATTGCAATATTTATTATAGGCTGTAACAGTCCCAATCTTACTATTAGGAATCTCTCTTTAAAACATCTTATGTCACAAGATTATTCAAATTGATTGTTTTGAGTACAATGAAGTATAAGAAAGAACCATCTTCTGTTTCTATCTTATTTTTAATGGGAACTCCCCCCCCCACCATGAGGTGAAAAATATCTAAAGTAACAAATACATCCTCTTGTGAAGATAAAATAATTTGCAGATCAAGAACTAATAAGGCCTAAGGTCTAAGTAATTATAATAATACTTAGACTTTTTTTTGGAGACAGAAGTAGAGTGCAGTGGCGTCATCATAAGCTCACTGGAACCTCAAACTCCTGGGCTCAATCAGTCCTCTTACCTTAGCCTTCCGAGTAGCTTGGACTACAAGCACACACCACTGTGCCCAGCTAATTTTTTTCTATTTTTGGTGGAGACAAGGTCTCACTCTTTCTTCACGCTGGTCTGGAACTCCTGACCTCAAGCAGTCCTCCTGCCTCGGCCTCCCAGAGTACCAGGATTATAGGTGTGAGCCACTGTGCCCAGCCCTCAGACATTTTTTTAAAGCTGAAAATTGTACCTTTAATCACTAGCTTCTTAAACAATTACTTAAATTTATTCCATTTGGGATATGATGGCAAATCTTTCTTGACTTTTGGGAAACATCACAGAGAACACGTTTGAACTTAATTTAATCAACTGAGTCCATTGTTCTAGCAATAACTCTTTTTAAACCTAATATTTGCCATTAAAATAGCAATCATCTCTTCTTCCTCAGCTCTCAAATCTCAAGCATTTTGAAGCAGACCTTTCCCTTCAGTGCTTCTGATTCCTTTGTGTAGTGACAATACCAGTCTAGTTTCTGACTTGTTAAATACTAATGTCGTAATTTTGTATGTTCTTGCTTGATGGTATCACTCTCTTACCCACCAGTATCTTTTGGACTGTTACTATTGGAAGTGTCTTCATTATTATTTTTTATTTTTTTTTTTTTTGAGACAGTGTCTCACTTTGTTGCCCTGCCTAGAGTGAGTGCCGTGGCGTCAGCCTAGCTTACAGCAACCTCAAACTCCTGGACTCAAGCAATCCTGCTGCCTCAGCCTCCCAAGTAGCTGGGACTACAGGCATGCGCCACCATGCCCTGTGAATTTTTTCTATATGTATTAGTTGGCCAATTAATTTCTTTCTATTTATAGTAGAGACCTATTTATAGTAGAGATGGGGTCTCGTTCTTGGCTCAGGCTGGTTTCGAACTCCTGACCTCAAGCAGTCCACCCGCCTCAGCCTCCCAGAGTGCTAGGATTACAGGTGTGAGCCACCGCACCCGACCATGTCTTCATAATTTTTTAGAAGCCTTTATATACTGTTTTTACTTGGCCAACTCTACTATCTTAACTGAATTCGTGACTGAAAAATTAGCTGAGCCATGAAAGAGTATTTAAAATTGCCAAGACATTCTGTTTTTTAGGTATGGCCTAAATCAGAGCGGGAGATAGAATCAGGAAATGAGCCCTTTGTGGTATTTCCATAGGGGCATTGTAATTAATTTTGTGTTTTATTAGTTTTAAGATGCTTTTTAGAGCTTCTATGTGATTTCTGCTTAATTGATAACTAATTTCAAATGTACTCTTCTTAAAGTTTTCAAACCAGAAGAATTACGACAGGCACTGATGCCAACACTGGAGGCACTTTATCGCCAGGATCCGGAATCCCTTCCCTTTCGTCAACCTGTGGACCCTCAACTTCTAGGAATCCCTGTAAGTATGTGCTGGTACTTCTGATTTTTTCCTTAATTTATTATAGTGTGATTGATAGATAATTCACATTCCATACAAGTCATCCATTTAAAATGTACAGTTCAGTGATTTTTAGTTTATTCAGAGTCGTACAACTAATCATCACAGTTTTGATTCATTTTCATCACCCCCTAAAAGAAACTCATATCTGTTAATGGTCACTATTTCCTCCCATAGCACCCCAGTCCTAGGCAGTCACCAGCCTACCTTCTTTCTCTGGATTTGTTTATTCTGGAAATTTCATTAAATGGAAACATAACAATATGTGATTGTGACTGGTTTCTTTTTTCCTTTTTTTTTTTTTTTGAGACAGAGTCTCACTCTGTTGACTGGGCTAGAGTGCCGTGGTGTCAGCCCAGCTCACAGCAACCTGAAAACTGCTAGGCTCAAGCAACCCTTCTGCCTCAGCCTCCCAAGTAGCTAGAACTACAAGCATGTGCCACCATGCCCGGCTAATTTTTTCTATATATTTTAAGTTAGCCAATTAATTTCTTTCTATTTTTAGTAGAGACAGGATCTCACTCTTGCTCAGGCTGGTTTTGAACCCCAGACCTTGAGCGATCTACCTACCTCAGCCTCCCAGAATGTTGGGATTAAGGGCGTGGTGACTGGTTTCTTTTATTTACCACAGTGTTTTGTTTGTGTTCATCCATGTTGTAGCATAAATCAATACTTCATTCCTCTTTATGGCCCAATAATATTTCACTGTGTGGATATACCATATTTTCTTTACCTGTTCATTAGTTCGTACGTAAACATTTGAGTTTCCAGTTTTGGGTTATTAACACAGCACTGGTATTAACATTAGTATACAGATTTTTGTGTGGTTGTATAATTTTCTCTTTGGGATATACCTACCAGTGGAATTGCTAGGTTATGTGGTTTATTTTTATTATTTGAAGAGTAGTAGATCATGACAGAAAAGGTAGACCCAGGTTAGATTTGTCTTTAAAGATGTCTTTATACACCAAGCTGCTGGCAGGTTTCATTTGAGGATCTCTAGGTATTATTAGATGAGTGCTTCTAGGGTCAAAAGTCCTTTAGGAATTTGTTTTTCCTATATTTTTCTGTGATCTTAGATGTAACACTGAAGTTCTCTGTGCTTATTAGTTTCCTTATTTGCAGGCCCCTTCTGGTATTAAAGTTTTAAGTGTCTTGACTTTATTGATCTCATGTAACACTGCTGTAAAGCATGTGTAGTTGTTTCAGTAGACAGTCATCAGCCTCCTGTCTGGGAAGTGTATAGCTCTGTCTTCTCAGTCCTCTGAGCAGCTTCATATCTGTGTAGGCTAATGATTTAAAGACGTGATGGACATTAGTCTTCTCTTTGGGAATATAAGCAGGTCAAATTCAGAAATACCTGGAAAGTTAATGATAAGAAGATTAAATATACTGAGACTTGGGCAATGTTGTTTAGTGTCATTTATCCTTCTAGGATTATTTTGATATTGTGAAGAGCCCCATGGATCTTTCTACCATCAAGAGGAAGTTAGACACTGGACAGTATCAGGAGCCCTGGCAATATGTGGATGATATTTGGCTTATGTTCAACAATGCCTGGTTATATAATCGGAAAACATCACGGGTATACAAATACTGCTCCAAACTTTCTGAGGTCTTTGAACAAGAAATTGATCCAGTCATGCAAAGTCTTGGATATTGTTGTGGCAGAAAGGTAAGAAATGGTTCTCAGACTTGCCTTTAACTTTTCTAGGATACCTAGAATATGCTGATGGCGTAAGAGAATATTCTGCTTCTGGCATTGACATGGCCTTTTCCTTAATGCATTGTTTAGACTTATTTGCACATACCACAATATTATCTGTTTATTAATGGACTTTCTGTAATGATTTTTTTTGTTGTTGCACACCTGAATTTTATGAAAAACTTGACCTATTAAAATAATGAATCATCAGACTGTAAGCTCACACGGAGTTGGGGCTTTATCATGGTCAGCTGTGTGTGCACATTGCTCAGCATATACTGGTTTTCCTTTGCATACCAGTTCATATTCTTGAGGTCTGCATGTCCTGTTGGGTCTTTGGTAAAGTGGTAGAAGGATATGACTGGTAAGCCTACCTCAGGGCAATGAAATAATGTAGGAGTAAACTTAGAATGGTTTTTGGAAACTGAAATAGGAAATAGCGTATTATGGTTAATATAAATAAGAACTAAGGCCTCAATGACTTTTGTTTATGCTTTGCCACTGTGATTGTTCTAGCTTATCCTTTAGGCCTTTGTGCTATTTAACAAATGGTTTCTTTTGCAGTTGGAGTTCTCTCCACAGACACTGTGTTGCTATGGCAAACAACTGTGCACAATCCCTCGTGATGCCACTTATTACAGTTACCAGAACAGGTAAGCCTAACTACATGTGGACCTTGGCCCATATGTCCACATGTCTAGGGGGTGCATGCGGATGGACTAGCACACATACAGTCATGGTTCATGTGGAACTTGCTTGAAAACAGCTGTACAGCACAAGTTCTCTTCTTTGCCTTCTGCCTTTCTTAGCAGAATTATAAAATTTTGTGTCAAAAATTAGCATTGCATCAGTTGTCTGGGCCCTTATTTTTAGCAGGAAGGAACCCAAGGCCCCACTTCTCTTTCTACTGGGCTTTTAGTACTTACTACAGACCAAGGCAAAACTCGGGAGATTAAACTCCCCAGAAAATGTTTAATGCCTTTTAGACTGCTTTTTTGGAAATGTTTCCCTTTTTTATGTGTTGCCTATCCCTAAATTGTTGCTTTTGGAATATATGAAAACAGGATTCCAAAGTATTTACTTTTCCTCTGTTAATAAGTAAATTAAAAGGAAAACCTCAAAAATAGCTCTGCACCTGATTTTTCCCTACAAAGACTTGCATATGACAGTACCTGAATAGACTAGGCATTTCTGCCTTTTTTCTCGTGCCCCACCAATAGCTGTAATCACTTCACTAATCTCTCTTAACCACAGTTTGCCTCCCATTTTCAGTAATTAGCCTACAATATAGTTAGCGTAGGGTGTTTGGAGCTCTGATATAGTAATAGCAAGGCTGCCCAGTTGATACCCTTACTTACTTGATAATACCAAGCCCATGTTATTGGTTTTTGCTGAACTTGTGTGCTACAGATGCATTTCTAGCTTTGAAAAGTCACACTTTTTGTACTATTTACAAAAAGTTATGGGCACTCCTTATGCTTTATAGGCCTAAAGTTTTTATTTTACAATGAGTAAAAATCCCATTTTTTACTCATTGAAACCTAGGAAAAGTGGGATTCAAGTTGTTATAAGCACTTTATGCTTTAAAACAGCAAGTAACAACTGGCATGAAACTTTTCTTATGTTGTTACAATCTTGACATTTATACCCTTTTTGGATTTGTAACAGTAGTCTACAGCATTGTTCATCTTTGTACCAAGACCTGTTTAGTCATGTACCTGCACATACCGCTGCCTTTTGAAATATGTCACTTGATGGCTGTAGTCAGTATTTAACTGCTCGTGCAGGGCTTTTCGGTGAAAAATTATTTTTGTTACTTATGGCTTCCTTGGGATCAAAAAGAAATTTTCGTATTTTTCAGTCCTCAGTTGTTTTAGGTTATTATTTCCTGTTACTCTATCCATGATGGATATGTTTTGTTATGTTTTGTTTTTTTGAAAGTGGGAAGAGGTATGTATGATTGCTATATTTTAGG
Source organism: Mirza zaza (assembly GCA_008750895.1). NCBI lineage: Eukaryota > Metazoa > Chordata > Mammalia > Primates > Cheirogaleidae > Mirza > Mirza zaza. Next base: position 6,725 of record VSMD01129145.1, read on the forward strand.
TAATGTCGAGAGCAGTCCTTCTCTCCCCGGTATATTTATCCTCTTCCCTCCTTTTGATTATTTATATCAAATAATATTAATTATTGAAATGAAAGGGTATGGGTCTGTGTAAGTGAAACTTTTGTTTTTATTTGCTGTAATCATTTGCTACTTGTGATCCCATTTGAGATATTTAATGCTAATCTGTGCTTTGCCTTGGCTTTCTGCTTTGTGTTGTTCTGTCTTGCTTTTGTTTTTTGTTGTCCTGCAATCCCTCATTTCTTCGTTTGTTTTGTGTTTTTTTTTCTCCCTCATGCTTGTCGTTGTCTGCACTTGGCTTTGATAACAAAAAAAAAAAAAAAAACCAAAAAACCAAAACTGTGGGGCCCATAAATCTGCATCATTGAATGTCCTTGTCGCCGTTGATGACCTGCTCTCTGCTCCCGTCCCCCTCCTTGGCCTGCTGTGATTGGTGGCTTCGTTGCTTGGCTTGGGCTGTGTTGTGTGAACGGAACAGTTCACCTCAGTATGGCCTTCTTGCCGACAGGTATCATTTCTGTGAGAAGTGTTTCAATGAAATCCAAGGGGAGAGCGTTTCTTTGGGGGATGACCCTTCCCAGCCTCAAACGTAAGTAGCTATATTATTTTGAAAAGTGCTATCTTCTCAGTGTGTTATCATGTTATTGTGCTCAGGCTTCTTTCTAAACGGTCTTGAGCTGTGTTGTCCAGTGTGGTAGCCATTACCCTCAGATGGCTGTTTAAATACAAATTAAAAGTAAATAAAGCCTGACACAGTGGCTTACTCCTGTAGTCCTAGCACTCTGGGAGGCTGAGGCAGGAGGATTGCTTAAGCTCAGGAGTTCGAAAGAGTGAGACTCCCTCTCTACCAGAAATAGAAAATTAGCCAAGATCGATAGTGTGGGTCTATAGTCTCAGCTACTCAGGAGGCTGAGACAGGAGGATCGTTCGAGCCCAAGAGTTAGAGATTGCAGTGAGCTGTGATGTTGGCACTGTACCCGACCTGGGGCAACAAAGTGTGGGACTCTATCTCAGAAAAATAAGTAAATAAATAATGTGAATAACATTAAAATTGTCAGTGGTAATACTCACATTTCAAGTATTCAATAGCCATCTGTGGTGCTAGAGGTCAACACAGAAAACGTAATCCATCACAGCAGAAAATTCTATTAGTTAGCACTTCTCTAGGGAATGTATGGATGGTCATCTTAGCTATACTGAAAGTATTTCTTCTATAAAGAAACTTTAAGGCCAGGTATGGTGGCCCACACCCAAAATCCCAGCACTTTGGGAGGCAGAGGCAGGAGTAGCACTTTGAGGCTAGCGGTTTGAGACTAGCCTGCAAAACATAGCAAAGACCCCATCTCCACAAAAAATTTAAAAATTAGCCAGACGTGGTGGTGCGTATCTGTAGTGCCTGTAGTCCCAGTTACTCAGGAGGCTGAAGCAAGAGGATTGCTTGAGCCCAGGAGTTTGTGGCTAAAGTGAGTTATGATCAGGCCACTACACTCCAGCCTGGGTGACAAAGCAAGACACTGTCTCTAAAAAATAATATTAAAAGAATTAGACCAGGCGCGGTGGCTCACGCCTGTAATCCTAACACTCTGGGAGGCCGAGGCAGGAGGATTGCTTGAGCTCGGGAGTTCAAGACCAGCCTGAGCAAGAGCGAGACCCTGTCTCTACTAAAAATAGAAAGAAATAATTGGCCAACTAAAAATATATAGGAAAAAAGAATAAAAAATAAAAACAGTCAGCTTTTCTTCTAAAAATTAGATAGTACAAGAGAAGAACTTCATTTTTAATTAACTGTTTTGAGTTTGAGAAGACTCAAACTAATAACCACCCTACACCCTTCTTGTAGATTAATAAGCTCTAAATCACTATAATAGTGAAAAGAATTTTAACAGCATGTAGAGGCTTAAGAGACTTAGATGCACTTTGCAGTCTCACCAACTCAGCCTAAACTGCCTGATATTAGTAGTGGTAATCTTTACATTTGAATAAATTCAGGCTGTTTAGTTAAAAAGAACTGTTTCATGTAATTTTAGTATTCTTGGAGGTTCATATTTACCTATAATAAAGGAAAGCTGTTCATAACATTCCACAAAAATGTGGAGTTGTCATGTTACTAGTAAAAAATCAGGGCCTCCAAGGAAAACTGGTTAAAATTTTTCCAACTTGAGTTGTAAAGTTCCACTTTCCATTTAGTCACCACACAAATACAATATAGTAGGGTATGGGTGCTGGTCTAGGAGAATAAATACTGAGAACCCTTGAGCATTGAGATGTTTTGACCCTTGGTTAAACCATGGAGGTCACCTCTAGTGTAGGTTTCCGTGATGGAGGCATGGACATCAGCCTTACCATTGGAACTCTGGGGTGACATGCGAAGTGTTATATACCTTAGAGCAGTACATGCCTGATTTTGAAGAGTATAAAAATCCCCTCCTGATTCTGGAGGTCTTTAATCAGTCTGAGAGTCTGCATTTCTAATAAGCTTCCAGGTCCTTCTGTGGTACCATTGCTCTTCAGATTGCACTTTGAGTAGCAAGCCCTTAGGCCATTCAGGAAAATGCTATTAACGGAGATGAGTGAATTTCTGGGCTGTAACTAGTACAGGAAACAGTTTTACATGTCAAGATGTCCTCACTTTTGAATTTCTGGCCTCAAGTGATCCTCCCCCCTCAGCCTCCCAAAGTGCTGGGGTTATAGGTGTGAGCCACCAAACCTGGCCTCAGAGATGTTTTCATGTTTGTAAGGAGGAATAACCGTAATGATAGTTGGGTTCCCTAAAGTTGACTCTAAGTAGAGAATGGTAAGACTGTTAGCTTCTATATGTAGTGAAGCCAGGAGCAGTGTTGTATGTTAGATTTCAGTATGGAAAGCTATGTGACATTTTAAAATATGAAGTACAGAGTTTTTGTCCTTCAAAATTGCCCCAAAACATGTATTAATGTTGAAATTTTCTTGACCGAGCATAGTGGTGTGCACCTGTAGTCCTAGCTACTTGGGAGGCTAAGTCAAGAGGATCACCTGAGCCCAAGAGTTTGAGGCTGCAGTGAGCTATGATTATGATACTGCATTCCAGCCTGGGTGACAGAGGGAATCACTGTCTCTAAGATTTTTTTTTTTTTTTTTTTTTTTTTTTGAGACTGAGTCTCGCTTTGTTGCCCAGGCTAGAGTGAGTGCCATGGTGTCGGCCTAGCTCACAGCAACCTTAAACTCGTGGGCTCAAGCGATCCTGTTGCCTCAGCCTCCCGAGTAGCTGGAACTACAGGCATGTGCCACCATGCCCGGCTAATTTTTTCTATATATATTAGTTGGCCAATTAATTTCTTTATATTTATAATAGAGACAAGGTCTCGCTCTTGCTCAGGCTGGTTTCGTACTCCTGACCTTGAGCAATCCGCCCACCTCCGCCTTCCAGAGTGCTAGGATTACAGGCGTGAGCCACCGCGCCCGGCCTCTAAAATAATTTTTTAAAATAAAAATTTGAAGTTTTCTGTTGATGTACTAAGTTGTTTGACGAGAAGATTCTCCTAAAAGAATATTGTTAAAATAGCTAGTTAGCCGGGCGCAGTGGCTCACGCCTGTAATCCTAACATCCTTAGAAACCCATCAAGAGGATCACTTGACCAGCCTGAACAAGAGTGAGACCCCATCTCTACTAAAAATAGAAAAATTAGCCAGGCATTGTGGCATGTTCCCTGTAGTCCCAGCTACTCAGGAGGCTGAGGCAGAGGAGGATCTCATGAACCCAGGAATTTGAGGTTGCAGTGAGCTACGAAGATGCCACTGCAGTCTACCCAGAGTAACAGCAAGATTCTGTCTCAAACAAAGAAAAACAGCCAGGTGTAGTGACTGACATCTGTAATCTTAAGCACTTTGGGAGGCTGAGGCTGGAGGATTGCTTGAGTCTAGGAGTTCAAGACAAGCCTGAGCAACATAGTGAGACTCTGTCTCTACAAAAAGCAAAAGAGAAATTAGCCAGCTCTGGTGGCAAGTGCCTGTAGTCCCAGTTAACTCTAGAGGCTCCGGCAAGAGGATTGCTAAGCCCAGGAGTTAGAGGCTACAGAGAGCTATTATCGTGCCACTGCATTCTAGCCTGGGCAACAGAGCAAGACCCCACACATACACCCTCCCCTAAAAAAAAGATATTCTTAAATAGTGATTTACTTCCCCCCATACACACCATCCTTTGTGGCTCAGTCTAGGAACATTACACCATAAATGGTATAACTATTAATAACACTGAGAATTGGCAGTATTTGAAAAGAAAGAATTAATATTTCTAGTTCATCCTGGGTTCCTGATTTCCTCCTATAAGGGAATATAATTATTAAGTCCTATTCCCTTACATAAACATGCATTTTGTAAGTCAGGAATGCAACTGTTAAATGTATAATCTTAGAGGATGTAAATCATCCATTTATAGTGTAAGATTTGTACCCTTTGGTTAGAATAGCAGTCAGAGTGCTCATCTTTATCGCTTTTTCTCATTGTGTCCCTCTTCTCTCCTTAGTACCATAAATAAAGAACAATTTTCCAAGAGAAAAAATGACACACTGGATCCTGAACTGTAAGTAGTTCCCCTTGTATACTCAGTACATTTAGACTTTTCTTCCTTTCATTCTCCGGATTTTTATGACCAATCATATGATTCTGTATTCTTGGGCTAAATCTGTATAATATACACCCAACAGAGGTGGTAAAAATGTGGAATATATGCAAGTACTACAGCTATTAGTTTACAGTACAGTTAGTATTTATTTACATTTCACTAAATTGACTTACTGCTTTAGTGTTTTATAGGCCCAGTCTGCTCACTGCTATGTATTCCATCCCTGTTACCCTCTGCATTTTCAGTTCATAATTCATAATCCCTTAGTTTGTAGTGAGGCCTTTGAGAGCATGGAACACTGAAATACACGTTTTCTAGGTATTCCTAAGATGGATGGAATGGTATCAGACTCATTCGGAAGTTTCAACACCAGTGATCTTTCTCTGCTACCGTTTTTCCACGGTCACATTTAATTACTGATTTTAATTACTTTTGAAATCGGCTCTGCCTATAACACTACAGAGCTTCTTAAAAATAAAAACTTTGTTGGAACTATTTTTTCAATTCTTTGGACATGACCTTGGCTATCTTCTGAATTGTCAGAAATCACAGGAAGTAAAGGAAGTTTTCCTTTCGTTAAGGTTTTGGAATTAATCTTGAAATTGGCTCTGTATTTCCAGGTTTGTTGAATGTACAGAGTGTGGAAGAAAGATGCATCAGATATGTGTTCTTCATCATGAGATAATCTGGCCACTTGGGTAAGCCTTATTTTAATATTTTCTCTGGAAATTTTCTTCATCGTGAATATTAAGTTTTTTCTTCTTTGCTATACCATATCTTCAAAGTTACTATCTCTAAAAATTTTTGCTTGGATTATGAAAACATAATTACAGTCCAGTTTTTTTTTTCTTTTCTTTTGAGACAGAGTCTCATTCTGTTGCCCGGGACAGAGTGCCGTCGCATCAGCCTAGCTCACAGCAACCTCAAACTCTGCCTCAGCCTCCCAAGTAGCTAGGACTACAGGCATGCACCACCATGCCTGGTTAATTTTTATATATGTATTTTTGGCTATCCAAGTAATTTATTTTTATTAGAGATGGAGTGTCTCTTGCTCAGGCTGGCCTTGAACTCCTAAGCTCAAACGATCTACCCTCCTTGGCCTCCCATAGTGCTAGGATTACAGGCGTGAGCCACCGCATCCGGCCACAGTGCAGTTTTAAAACATTACATAACCTAGAAAGCAAAAATAAAAGTAGATCTTTGTTATTTGTGTACTTTCTTTATATCCATATACCTATATTTTATTCTGGGTTTTCAATTATATTGTAGTTATTATTCATCAAAATTCAATGCTGGCCAGGCATGGTGGCTCACGCCTGTAATCCTAGCACTCTGGGAGGCCAAGACAAGAGGATCGCTTGACGTCAAGAGTTCGAGACCAGCCTGAGCAAGAGCGAGACCCTATCTCTACTATAAATAGAAAGAAGTAAAACAACTAAAAAATTAGCCAGGCCGGGCATGGTGGCTCACGCCTGTAATCCTAGCTCTCTGGGAGGCCGAGCGGGCAGTTTGCTCGAGGTCAGGAGTTTGAAACTAGCCTGAGCGAGAGCGAGACCCCGTCTCTACTTAAAATAGAAAGAAATTAATTGGTCAACTAATATATATATAGAAAAAATTAACCGGGCATGGTGGCACATGCCTGTAGTCCCAGCTACTCGGGAAGTTGATGCAGCAGGATTGCTTGAGCCCTGGAATTTGATGTTGCTGTGAGCTAGGTTGATGCCACGGCACTCACTCTAGCCTGGGCAACAAAGCAAGACTGTGTCTCAAAAAAAAGAAAAAAGAAAAAAATTATCCAGACACGGTGACATGTGCCTGTAGTCCCAGCTACCCAGGAGGCTGAGGCGGGAGGATCGCTTGAGCCCAGGAGTTTGAGGTTGCTGTGAGCTAGGCTGATGCCATGGCACTCAAGCCCAGGCAAGAGAGTGAGACTCTGTCTAAAAAAAAAAAAAATTCAATGCTGTCGGTAATGTATCTGGAAACTAGTAAGTGTTAGATGTAGTTGAATTTCGCAGATTGAATGTTATTTATACTGCTGTAGAAATAATAAAAATGTACATATGTGGAGGGTGCAGTGCACCTCTATTCCTAACTCGGAAAACATGGTTATATGAGTGGTATACTAAATTGTGAGCCTGGTAAGTGTCGAGTTTAAGTATCTGTTGGTGTGGTTGGGGACATTAGGTTACATAGCTGCAGTTAAAAGTATAATTGACCAGTGAGAGTCAGAGAGGCTACTTACTCTCCAAGAATGGGACTGTTTTCAGCTGTGTTCCAAGGAAGAGAGAACTAGAGCATCAAAAGTGTCTCTCATTAGGTCTGGTTCTCCATACTGTCTTCTTCTCTGTTCTTGGACTGCTTGTTGGTGCTGGTTTGGAGGTTACAGGGAAGAGGGGTCTAATTACCAAATTTCTAGAAAATAATACTAAGAAAAATTACAATAGGTAACATTTAGTGGTAGCTTTTTAATTTACAGTGTAAGTTGTCTTTGAGTGTGCCTTTTTAGTGCTTTCCTTAATCTCAGGTTTGGTAAAAAATGATTTAAGAGACTTGTGATTTTTGCAATTTAGGATCAGTCAGCTTGTTAGAGACAATCTCCTTTATTGTATGAAATATATAAATCAGTAAAATATTTGATTTGCATATGTTTATTTTTAATTTTGTAAAATTCTCCATCTTATAGATTGTGGACATTTCAAGTATGTCTGTTGCATTTTTAATGGATGCCCAGTGTTCTCTAAGTTACCCATTTAATTATTTACTTTGAGGAACATTTATGTGGTCTCAAGTTTTTGCAAGAAACTCTACTTACACACATCATATATAATTGCAGGAACAAAGAGAATATACATTTTAAATATATTGGTTTTGCTCTCAAAATGTACATTCTAACCAGCAACAAAAGTAGTACTGACACTTAACTATAGCTAATATGATTGGCAAAATAAAAAACAATTTCCTGTTCGTAATCCTAGATCATCTTTTTGTGTGTAAACCAGTTTATGTGCCCTTCAACAGTTCGTATCTATTGCCTGTTTTTCCATTATGTTTTTTATAACTGATTTCTGAAAGCATTTTTTTTTATTTTAACGTATTTTGGGGGTACAAGTGCCCATGTCCCCCTCCCACCCCCCAAAGCATTTGTGTATTGGTTGTAACTCTTTGATAGAAGTGTGGAATATTTTCTACCAGATTGTCTTTTGAATTTTAATTTTATTTACACAATAGATTTTGTTATACACATACTTTAAAGCCTTCTTTAAGTTATATAAACAAAATCTTGATTTATATTTTAGATTTGTTTGTGATGGCTGTTTAAAGAAAACTGCACGAACTAGGAAAGAAAATAAGTTTTCTGCTAAAAGTAAGTTTCATTTTTACAGGTAAATCTTGACAAAACTTCTCAAGTCTAGTAGAGAAGAAACTATCCAAAAACAATACCTTTGTTTTTAATCAGAGTAAAAATAAAATAATTTTATATAATCTACTTAAAGTTGAGCTGTAATATACTTTTTGGTGTGAAATTCATTAGAAAAAAAATTTTCAAGAAAAGGATTTGTGGCCGGGCGCGATGGCTCACGCCTGTAATCCTAGCTCTCTGGGAGACCAAGGCGGGTGGATCCTTTGAGCTCAGGAGTTCAAAACCAGCCTGAGCAAGAGTGAGACCCCATCTCTACTATAAATAGAAAGAAATTAATTGGCCAACTAATATATATAGGAAAAATTAGCCGGGCATGGTGGCGCATGCCTGTAGTCCCAGCTACTCGGGAGGCTGAGGCAGGAGGATTGCTTGAGCCTAGGAGCTTGAGGTTGCTGTGAGCTAGGCTGACGCCACAGCACTCACTCTAGCCTGGGCAACAAAGTGAGACTCTGTCTAAAAAAAAAAAAAGGATTTGTAAAATGTATAAGATGTGTTTTCCCTTATTTTTCCTTATTTGAAGAATATGTGTGGGGCTTACTTGGGGCATATTCCTTATGGGGGCCAGATGTTTAAATGATTGGCCAGAATTGCTCTCCCATGAGTGATTCCCTCAGTTTAGTCTGTACTATTTTTGGGGGCTCCCTTTTGCCCTTTCCTGATCTTTTCCATTGTCGAGGGATGGTGTCAAAAAGATTTTTATCATGCAAGTAATTGACACTTGCATAAGATTATTAATCTCAATGTAGTATTTTGTTTAGTATTTTTCTGACTTACAGATTACTTTGATTTCTGTAATGTTCCTCAAAATGCTGAACCTTTGTTATTTTAAAATATAATTGCAATCTAGTCAAAGTGTAATGGCTGTTCATTGTTTCATATTTTTAACTATTCTAACAATTGGAAATTTTTCATAATAAAAAGTTGGGGGAAATGACATTTAGATATTATTGAGTACTGTGCATGTTTTAGCAGCACATACGTATACCAAAGACATGGATTATCATACTAGTACAGAGACCATGCTAAATCTTCTCCGTATCATTCCAAGTACAATAGTGCAAATTGGCAGAACATTTTATGCGAAAAATAAAATTAGCCAGGTGTGGTGGTTCACGCCTATAATTAGCAATTCAGGAGGCTGAGGCAGGATTGCTTGAGCCTAGGATTTCATGGCTACAGTTACCTATGATCATGCCACTGCACTCCAGCCTGGGCAACAGAGTGAGACCCCATCTTTTATGTAATAAAATAATTAATGACCTTGCTGAGTTTCAAAAATATTCCAGGACGTTATCCTATTTGCATTGAGAGAAAGCACAAATGAGATTTGGGATTGAACCTTTAAGACTGAGAATAATAAATTTGCACCTTGGTAACTTTTACGTTCTAGGGTTGCCATCTACCAGGCTCGGCACCTTTCTGGAGAATCGTGTAAATGACTTTCTGAGGCGACAAAATCATCCTGAGTCAGGAGAGGTCACTGTTAGGGTAGTTCATGCTTCTGACAAAACCGTGGAAGTCAAACCAGGCATGAAAGCAAGGTACCTAATGATTTCCCTTTTTTTCTCTTGTGGATCCACAGTCTCTTGTACATAGTATGAGTTATGTTGTCTTCTCCTCCCAACCTTCTGAATTATATAGGTTTGTAGACAGTGGAGAGATGGCAGAATCCTTTCCATACCGAACGAAAGCCCTCTTTGCCTTTGAAGAGATTGATGGAGTTGACTTGTGCTTCTTTGGCATGCATGTTCAGGAGTATGGCTCTGACTGCCCTCCACCCAACCAGAGGTATGACTGACTATGGTTTGCTCCTCCTGTGGGGGGGGGTAGGTTGTAATAAGTGGAAAAGTTAGTAGAATTTGAGTAAAACATTAAAAATCCAACCTTAGTTTGGGCGTGGTGGCTCAAGCCTGTAATCCTTGCTCTCTGAGAGGCCGAGGTGGGCGGATTGCTCAAGGTCAGGAGTTCGAAACCAGCCTGAGCAAGAGTGAGACCCTGTCTCTACTATAAATAGAAAGAAATTAATTGGCCAACTAATATATAGAAAAAATTAGCCAGGCATGGTGGTGCATGCCTGTAGTCCCAGCTACTCAGGAGGCTGAGGCAGTAGCATCCCTTGAGCCCAGGAGTTTGAGGTTGCTATGAGCTAGGCTGATGCCATGGCACTCACTCTAGCCTAGGCAACAAAGTGAGACTCTGTCTCAAAAAAAAATAAAAAATAAAAATCCAACCCTAAAACAGACAAAACAGTGCTGTTCTCCTGTGGTCATAGTAATAAAAGGATATGAATAACAGCATGAAATTGGAAATGAGAGTCGAAGTAACTACATTTTATAAAATAGGCTTAAATCTGGATTAAGTACCCCTCTGAATTATGTAAAAGGATGTCATACAAATGGGGTAAGGATGTCATACAAATGGGGTAAGAATGGTTTAGAATTTCTTGTTTCTACAAATAGTACAAAGGCCACAATAAGAATGGTACTAGAATATATTGGGATCAACAAATATTGACATAGTATGTGTCATGCTAGGTACTGCTAGGTATTAAAATGAAAATAAAGGCTGGGTGCAGTGGTTCATGCCTATAATCTGAGCATTTTGGGAGGCTGAGGCTGGAGGATCTCTTGAGGCCAAGACCAGCCTAGGTAACATAGTGAGACTCTGTCTCTACAAAAAAATTTAAAAATTAAATGGGTGTGGTTATGTGGACCTGTAATCCCAGCTCCTCGGAAGGCTTGAGTCCAGGAGTTGGAGGCTACAGAGAGCTATGATGATGCCACTGCACTCTAGCCTCGGCTAACAGAGGGTCCAGAAAAAAAGAAAAGAAAATGAAGTCACAGGTTCACTAAACTTCCCTACAGGGTTCACAGGAGAGCAGGAAGGTGTTTTAGTCATATAGTACAAGAACTCATTATATGACTTGACTTGTTTTTTTCCTCCCCAATTGGTTTAGGAGAGTATACATTTCTTACCTCGATAGTGTTCATTTCTTCCGTCCTAAATGCTTGAGGACTGCGGTCTATCATGAAATTCTAATTGGATATTTAGAATATGTCAAGAAATTAGGGTAAGCATATTAATAATGAATGTTATTTTAAAAACAATTAGTGTGCTATTGTTAAAATGTGCATATATGTAATTTTTGCCCTTCCCCATCCCAAATCTTGGTTCCCATCTAGCAGAATTATAATCTCAACTTTGTTGGTAGGTACCCTTTAAGTAAATATTGCCAACAAGGAAGAAAATGGATGTTTTAGCCCTAGTTCCAAACTTCCCTCATGAGGTGTTTGGGGGTTTTTTTTGGTGGGTTATTTTTGTTAGTTTTTTCTTCAGTTAAGCCATTGGGTACATTGATTTGAAGTTTTGTTTGTTAATCATTTGAGGGCAGAATCTTTATGCGTTTGATCCTTTTATACCTGCATGTGAAGACCAATATGGGGATATGTTTCTCAACTTTTAAAGTACATGTGTCCTTGAGAATATTCGGACTACCTCTTGCAGGTTATTACTCTTTACAATTTTCCTTTCATTGAGGTCCCTAATTCAGCCCTAAAATGCAAATTTGGGATTTTGGTCTAAATTATTCTCTCTACAACTGAAATTCGCAGTACTCCTCTGTGGCACCCAAAAAGTAGCAGGCAGTATGAGATCCATTATTAGTGCTATGGGTTATGCTTAGTGCTGGCCTCACAATCTTGATCTGATGCTGGGTTAAACATTTTGCATTATCTTAGGAGAAATCATTGGTTTCGATATTGGCTCCACCTTGTGGTTTAAAGGGTAGCATTCTATCTAAAATGGATGCTCTTTTCTATTGAACATCCCTTCTCTTTGTGTTGTTAGATACACAACAGGGCATATTTGGGCATGTCCACCAAGTGAGGGAGATGACTATATCTTCCACTGCCATCCTCCTGACCAGAAGATTCCAAAGCCCAAGCGACTGCAGGAGTGGTACAAAAAGATGCTTGACAAGGCTGTATCAGAACGCATTGTCCATGACTATAAGGTCAGTTGGGGCATGGGGGAGAAAAACAATAGGAGATCTGGAAATGTACTAATTTTGGTGGTCTTGTTCTACCTCTTCCATGTAATTCATAAAATTATGCTAATTTGATAGTTTTTTTATTTTGTATATTCATAATTTTTCAAACTAAATAAAACTAGGTTTTTTGAAGAAATCTGTTTTAAACATGTAACCAACTAAAATGTATTCCTAATAGTCATGTTATTTTAAACTTTGAATATGGTCTATCTCTTCATATGAACTTAAACTATATACATAAAATGGATGTCTTCCCAAGCAACCCAGCAAATCACTCTGCAGCAGATAAAGTTTCCAATATTAGGTCATTCAATGTAAAATGTCTGATTTTGAATCAAAGTTTTGTTTGTTATATCTTAAACAAGAAGCAGCATAATTAATCAAAGTATATGCCTGAATTATTGACACAGTTTTGTCATCTGGTAGTTTGTTGAATCAACAGTGAGGAATTGTGGAGAGTAGGTGGCAGTGAAATCACGAAAAGCGTTGTTTACATCTTGTTGAGAATTGAATATTTTTCCTTGTAACAAGTGGTAGTTGGTGCAAGGGCTAGTGATATAGTGGATGACAGAAGAGTTTCTAAGTTTAGCCTCTGTAATTTTGAGCAATGTTGTTTGTGTGACACATGGTCTTGGCCTGTCTCTGCCACCCAATCTGTTTAATCGGAAAGCATCCTTATGATTTCGTCCAACTGGTTGTAGTAGACATCTGCTATAATCAGTTGAGGTTTCATGAAGCTATAGTTGAGAATACCAGACACCATTAGGTTTTTTTGATGAATATTCAGTTTTGGACTGTGTTTTGGAACTTTATTTAACCATTGTGTCGAATGCTTGCAACTGTCAAAAATAATCTATTGTTATGTCGTGACAGCAAAGAAAGGCAGGTTTTGAGATGATTTTTTTTTTTTTTTGACGCTCATTTAATCTATGTGGTATCTATCCAGCTTTTTTACCTTGTCAATTTATTTTCAACAGTCTAATACTGGTGCAGTTGTAATGTCAAACCTTGTTAATTTACGCATAGGGTTGAGATGGATTTGCTTCTATAGATTTTAGCTCGTTATTTTTCGCCTTGGTCTCAGGTCACCCATGTGGCTCATTTTTAAGATTAAAATCACCAGAACAGAACTGTGTGTTCATTAGTCACATCTTTTTCAAACACTTTATTGATATTTTGAGCTGTCTGCACAGTATTGGTTTTATGATGGAACTCATATTTAAAATAACACAAATTTTTGACTTACCTATGGTTTTACAAAAATTGTTTTTAAAAAAACTTTGATACAAGTCAAACTATGTGTTTGAAAGGATGAAAATGTACTTTCACAACTATAAAACAAGTGTTAAAGTGAAATGTCAGAGGTATCAACTGTTAATACTTAAGGAAGTCAGACATTTCATACTTAATGACAATAGTTTGTCATTTTCAACTTTCAGTTAAAGCTGCTGAAATTCGGCCGGCCGCGGTGGCTCAAGCCTGTAATCCTAGCTCTCTGGGAGGCCGAGGTGGGCGGATTGTTTGAGCTCAGGAGTTCGAGACCAGCCTGAGCAAGAGCGAGACCCCCATCTCTACTATAAATAGAAAGAAATTAATTGGCCAACTAATATATATAGAAAAAAATTAGCCGGGCATGGTGGCACATGCCTGTAGTCCCAGCTACTTGGGAGGCTGAGGCAGCAGGATTGCTTGAGCCCAGGAGTTTGAGGTTGCTGTGAGCTAGGCTGACGCCACAGCACTCACTCTAGCCTGGGCAATAAAGTGAGACTCTGTCTCAAAAAAAAAAAAAAAAAAAGCTGCTGAAATTCCAAGGATGTGTGCAAGGAGGGCATACCTTACACCACACATCATTCTGTGATAGGTGGTAAAGGCTATGGTGTGAATGATGCTTCTTAAGCCCTCTGACATTGATCCCTGGCAGGATAATTTGCCACTTGGTTATATAAAGCAGATAATCTCCATCTCCATAAGCAGAGGACAGAGAAAACGAGAAATACTGACTTCAGATCAGGACTTTTCACTATTTTTTGTTTTGTTTTGTTTTGTTTTTTTCATTTTATTGTTTTAAAGGCTAGTTGGGTCAAGCAGTGGGAATGGAGAAGGAACAAAGAAATCTATAACTGGGGGCGGGGCACGGTGGCTCACGCCTGTAATCCTAGCACTCTGGGAGGCCGAGGCGGGCAGATTGCTCGAGGTCAGGAGTTCGAAACCAGCCTGAGCAAGAGTGAGACCCCGTCTCTACTATAAATACAAAGAAATTAATTGGCCAACTAATATATATAGAAAAAATTAGCCAGGCATGGTGGTGCATGCCTGTAGTCCCAGCTACTTGGGAGACTGAGGCAGTAGGATTGCTTAAGCCCAGAAGTTTGAGGTTGCTGTGAGCTAGGCTGACGCCACAGCACTCACTCACTCTAGCCTGGGCAACAAAGCGAGACTCTGCCTCAAAAAAAACCCAAAGAACTCTGTAATTGGTTGTGGTCTCTTATTTGGTAGACACCACTGTACTCAGACCAGCCCTTACACTGTTTATGACACCAAATTACTTCCCTGGCGTATGGCTTAGGTATAAAATCTCTGCCAACTTTCCAAAGACATTTTAATATTTCATGTTTCTTGTGTCAGCTGTGACTGCTTCTGTATAATCAATGCTTTTTAAAAAAAGTAAAGATTCCTATTTGTACATGGATTTTTTTTTACAGGATATTTTTAAACAAGCTACTGAAGATCGATTAACAAGTGCAAAGGAGTTGCCTTACTTTGAGGGTGATTTCTGGCCGAATGTTTTGGAAGAAAGCATTAAAGAACTGGAACAGGAGGAGGAGGAGAGGAAGCGAGAGGAAAATACCAGCAACGAAAGCACTGATGTAAGGACATTACATTTCATTTCTATCTTCTACCTTAATTCTAATTGTACAATCCAGAAGTGAGCTTAAATGTTCGATTTAGTTTTAAAGCTCTCAGGTATGAAACAGCTCTTTAAATTGGGCAAGAAATTATGCCTTATAAAGTTTACTAGGGGCCGGGCGCGGTGGGTCACGCCTGTAATCCTAGCACTCTGGGAGGCCGAGGCGGGCGGATTGCTCGAGGTCAGGAATTCGAAACCAGCCTGAGCAAGAGCGAGACCCTGTCTCTACTAAAAAAATAGAAAGAAATTAATTGGCCAACTAATATATATAAAAAAAATTAGCCAGGCATGGTGGCGCATGCCTGTAGTCCCAGCTACTCGGGAGGCTGAGGCAGCAGGATTGCTTGAGCCCAGGAGTTTGAGGTTGCTGTGAGCTAGGCTGATGCTACGGCACTCACTCTAGCCTGGGCAGCAAAGCGAGACTCTGTCTCAAAAAAAAAAAAGTTTACTAGGAATCTTTTAGTGGTTTTAAACCTTTTTAGCTTCAAGACCCCATTTTAAAATGGTATCTCAGACTCTGAGTAATGTAAACTGAGGAAAAAAGAAAAAAAACGAATGAAATCTTTAAAAAAAATGAGAAAATTACGTATGTTAAGGACCAGAGTATGACTATTTTGGGCCTTGTGGGCCACATACCATCTCCGGCACAGTCTTTTTCTTTCCTCTTTAAAAGAAAAAATAACAAAAAGCACCACTCTTATGAAGTGTGAAAACTGTTATTAGCTATCCAAAACCAGCCTGTCCTCCATATAGCAACTGGCTTAGAACCTGGTCAGTTATTTCCCTATAGCATATGTAGAATTACCTCCATTGAATCAGACTTACAAAGTCACTCTTAAATAGTCTGTTTACAAATTCTTACAGCCTTGTTCAAATTCATTGATGGAATATTTTTCAGTATAGGATGTGTGTGTTGTGGGGCAAGGTTTAGTAGACTCATAAAATTTTAGAATATGAGTAGAAGGCAATAAAGCCAAGGTCTTTTGGCTCCCCACTGCCATACACTCTATCCCACTCTTCACCCACTCCTCGTTCTCTATTCCCAAATCGGATATGCTCCATCAACAAGGCCTGCACACTCCTAGGCTCTCATTGCCTCAACAAAAGTCATCTTTGCTAAGAGAAAATTAGGTCAAGTATGTTAGCGAACATTTACTATAAATAACAACTTTAAAAGGAGAGAGAATATGTGAAGTGAACAGGTAGTGAAATAAGATGTAAGCATAAGCTATAGTTCATAGAAGTGAGAGTCTTTTTACCTTCAGTGTTATTTCCAAGTCAGTTCTGAATAAAAACTTAACACTTTCTTGTCTCCGTTGTGCTACCTGGCAGGTGACAAAGGGAGACAGCAAGAATGCTAAAAAGAAGAATAATAAGAAAACCAGCAAAAACAAGAGCAGCCTGAGTAGGGGCAACAAGAAGAAGCCTGGCATGCCCAATGTATCCAATGACCTCTCACAGAAACTGTATGCCACCATGGAGAAACATAAAGAGGTAAGATGCAGCCACCAGCAGTTGGAAAACAAACAGGACAGGGTTTTTCAAAAACTGCCCAACCCACTTGGTATTTACGATGTGAGCAAGAAAAGAGGTAATTAGAGTAGGTGGTAGAACAAGAAATGTTCAGTTTCCTCTATGCAGCTATGTTATAAATCTAGATGGTGTTAAATTGTGCCTAATTTAAAAGTGTAAGCTGTGCGAATAGATAATATCTGTAATCCTAGTACTTTCGAAGGCCCAGGAGGATTGCTTAAGGCCAGGAGTTCATGACCAACCTGGCCAACTTAACAAGTAACAAGAGCCCATCTCTACAAAAAATTTAACTCGGCATTGTGGCGCATGCCTGTAGTCCCAGCTACTCGGGGGTTAAAGACTGGGGAGCATCACTTGAGCTCAGCAGTTCGAGGCTACAATAAGCTATGATTGCCACTGCACTCCAGCCTGGGCGACTCTCTCAAAAAATATATAAGAGTAAAGCATAGTTTGTCTAACCCTGTAGCCTTTGTCCATTTTTTTGTTGTTGTTTTGTTTTTTTTCTAGGAGTTTTGTTGTTTAACCAAGCTCCTTAGACTCCACTGGCCATTCCCATTTGTCTGTAATGGCACTTTAGAAAAAGAAATAAATAAAATTTTTGACTGTTAGCCTTTCTGAAAGTTAATTATGAAGTAGAATTGGAAGATAGTCAAACTTTGTCACATTAAATATAGCTTGATACAGCTATATATAACTTAGAACTTAAAACTTTTCGTTTTTGGTTAATTACATTATTGTAGGTAGTTTGGGAAAACAACTGCATGTGGATTTCTTTTCCCTTCAACACCATCATTGGTAAGATAAGCAAAGCCAGAAGACTCAAAGTGTAATTCATGTTAGTATGTTTTTAGTATCTTTGTTCAAGTCTTTGTTCTCAGATGTATAATCAGGGTCTTATACGAAGTGGCAATTATGTGGAAGGGGAACTGAAGGGTTGATTTTAGGTACGGAATTATAACCAAATTTATTGAAGCAGTCTCTTTGGGAGAGATGGGGGAGGTACTTATGGTGCTCAACCTCTATAAGTACAGTATGAGGAAAAGTATCTTTTCCCATTCATACTCTGCCTGCCCCACCCCTTTTATTATTTATGCCTAATGAGCTGATAGTGTCAGCAAGATAGCCTAAAATAATAGAGGCCCTGCTATTACCTCAACCATGCTAATAAAATAGGACTCCTGAGTTCTAGTGTGTGCCTCACTTAGGTAATAATTATTAACAATTAATAGTCATTAGCTATTTCAAGCTATATTTAATGTGACAAAATTCTAGCATAACAACAATGGGAAAGTCCCTCAGAATATATTGTCATGAGTTTGACTTCATTTGTGGACAGATTCTATAGCTTTATCTGTATAGGTTATAAATTCAGGTATTGGCCTAGCTATAGGGGGACAAAAGCAGCAGATATTGCTGTCCAAGTATATTGCAAGTGTTATTGCCAGTTTGCATAGATTTTTTTTTTTTTTTTTTTTTTTGAGACAGTCTCACTTTGTGGCCCAGGCTGGAGTGATTGCCGTTGCATCAGCCTAGCTCACAGCAACCCGAATCTCCTGGGCTCAAACGATCCTACTGCCTCAGCCTCCTGAGTAGTTGGGACTACAGGCATCTACCACCATGCCCGGCTAATTTTTTGTATATATATTTTTAGTTGGTCAATTAATTTCTTTCTATTTTTAGTAGAGAGGGGGTCTCGCTCAGGCTGGTTTGGAACTCCTGACCTTGACTAGTCCTCCTTCCTTGGCCTCCCAGAGTGCTAGGATTACAGGCATGAGCCACCACGCCCTGCCTGCATAGATTTTTAGTCCCCCCAAAACCGGAAGAATACAGTAGGGAGTACAGCAGTTTTGTAGAAGTTCCTGATTTCTTCAGGTGATATTTCATAGTTTGTTTAATAAGACTTTATAGTTGCATATAATTAATTTCAATTACATATATATTCATAGTTTATTTAATAAGACTTTATAGTTGCATATAATTAATTTCAATTACATATATATAATATCAGCTTGTTGCATCCTTTATACTAATGGTAATGGGAATTGGTGGTAGTTATGAGTTTTCAAACTTAACAAAAATTTTACTGCTTCAGCAACAAGGACTAAGAAGATTTATCTCTATTTTAACCAGTACCTTTTTTTTTCCCCTGAAATAGGATCTTGCTCTGTTGCCCAGGCTGGAGTATAGTTGTGTGATCAAAGCTCACTGTAGCCTCCCAACTGCCAGGCTCAAGCAATCCTCTTGCCTCAGCCTCCTAAATTGTTAGGACTACAGGCATAAGCCACTATGCCCTTCCTTAGCCCATACCTTGTAAGATGTCCTCTACATAACCATAGTATAGTTTTTCACTCAGGAAATTGTTTTTCTTTCTTCTTTTCTTTTTAAATAAAATTTGCTCTGCTCTTTTCTTCTTTGTCCTCATTAAAGAATAAGGAAACTCAGGCCGGGTGTGGTGGCTCACACCTGTAATCCTAGCACTCTGGGAGGCCGAGGCAGGCAGATCGCTCAAGGTCAGGAGTTGGAAATCAGCCTGAGAAAGAGCAAGACGCCGTCTCTACTAAAAAAAAAAGTAGAAATTAATTGGCCGACTAAAAATATGTAGAAAAAATTAGCTGGGCATGGTGGCTCATGCCTGTATTCCCAGCTAACTCGGGAGGCTGAGGCAGTAGGATCGCTTAAGCCCAGGAGTTTGAGGTTGCTGTGAGCTAGGCTGATGCCATGGTACTCTGGCCCAGGCAACAGAGTGAGACACTGCCTCAAAAAAGAAAAAGAATAAGGAAACTTAACCTTTACCCAATGCCACCACCTAACATTGGTCCTTATGTTCCAGTCAAGGACTATGGGTTACTTGTCACTTTCCATCTTCAGGAGTTCCCTGCCGCATTTTCATGGGCCTTAAAATAGACTGCTTGAGGCAAGACTTATCTACTGTGCATGTACCTGAACTAGACCCTTCTTAAAGGAACTGTTGAATAAACTGGAAAAGACCGCAGGAGGAGAGTGGTGTGGCTGTGAAACTCTGTGCACCCGTCTCATTGGTGTCCAGTCTGACTGACCTTGGACGGTCAGTGCTATGGCGGTGCTCTGGGTCCAGAGTCGGAATGAGACTTTCTGTTTTGCAGGTCTTCTTTGTGATCCGCCTCATTGCTGGTCCTGCTGCCAACTCCCTGCCTCCCATCATTGATCCTGACCCTCTTATCCCCTGTGATCTGATGGATGGTCGGGATGCGTTCCTCACCCTCGCAAGGGACAAGCACCTGGAGTTCTCTTCGCTGCGAAGAGCCCAGTGGTCCACCACGTGCATGTTGGTAGAGCTGCACACACAGAGCCAGGACCGCTTTGTCTACACCTGCAACGAATGCAAGCACCACGTGGAGACACGCTGGCACTGCACTGTCTGTGAGGTAGGGGGCAGGCTCTGCGGGCTCCGGCTGTCTGGGGGCGATGCAGCTCCATGTCAAGTAGGCCTGGGGTGGGGGGGGCCTGGCTTCATGTTGAGTGGCAGAGCTGAAGAGGCTAGTTTTTGTTCTATAAAAGGGGCTGTTGTATCCAAGCTGGATATCTGAAATGCTTTTGAATGATTTAAATCTTGGGGTGTTTACCTGTGCCTCCTGTGTTTTTTCCCCAGGATTATGATTTGTGTATTACTTGCTATAACACTAAAAACCATGACCACAAAATGGAGAAACTGGGTCTTGGCTTAGATGATGAGAGCAATAACCAGCAGGCTGCAGCCACGCAGAGCCCTGGAGATTCTCGTCGCCTAAGCATCCAGCGCTGCATCCAGTCTCTGGTCCATGCCTGCCAGTGCCGGAATGCCAACTGCTCCCTGCCCTCCTGCCAGAAGATGAAGCGAGTTGTGCAGCATACCAAGGGTTGCAAACGGAAAACCAATGGCGGGTGCCCCATTTGCAAGCAGCTCATTGCCCTCTGCTGCTACCATGCCAAGCACTGCCAGGAGAATAAGTGCCCTGTGCCGTTCTGCCTAAACATCAAGCAGAAGCTCCGGCAGCAGCAGCTGCAGCACCGGCTACAGCAGGCCCAGATGCTCCGCAGGAGGATGGCCAGCATGCAGCGGACTGGTGTGGTGGGACAGCAACAGGGTCTACCCTCTCCCACTCCTGCCACGCCAACCACGCCAACTGGCCAACAGCCGACCACCCCTCAGACGCCCCAGCCCCAGCCCTCCTCTCAGCCTCAGCCCACTCCTCCCAACAGCATGCCACCCTACTTGCCCAGGACACAGACTGCTGGCCCTGTGTCCCAGGGTAAGGCAGCTGGCCAGGTGACTCCTCCAACCCCACCTCAGACTGCTCAGCCGCCCCTTCCAGGGCCCCCACCCGCAGCAGTGGAAATGGCAATGCAGATTCAGAGGGCAGCGGAGACACAGCGTCAGATGGCCCATGTGCAAATTTTTCAAAGGCCAATCCAGCACCAGATGCCCCAGCTGACTCCCATGTCCTCCATGGGTATGAACCCACCTCCAATGGCCAGAGGTCCCAGTGGGCATCTGGAGCCAGGGATGGGACCCACAGGGATGCAACAACAGCCACCCTGGGCCCAAGGAGGATTGCCTCAGCCCCAGCAACTACAGTCCGGGATGCCGAGGCCAGCCATGATGTCAGTGGCCCAGCATGGTCAGCCCTTGAACATGGCTCCACAACCAGGATTGGGCCAGGTAGGTGTGAGCCCACTCAAACCAGGCACTGTGTCTCAACAAGCCTTACAAAACCTTTTGCGGACTCTCAGGTCTCCCAGCTCTCCCTTACAGCAGCAACAGGTGCTTAGTATTCTTCACGCCAACCCTCAGCTGTTGGCTGCATTCATCAAGCAGCGGGCTGCCAAGTATGCCAACTCTAATCCACAACCCCTCCCCGGGCAACCTGGTGTGCCCCAGGGGCAGCCAGGGCTGCCACCACCTACCATGCCAGGCCAGCAGGGGGTCCACTCCAATCCAGCCATGCAGAACATGAACCCCATGCAGGCAGGCGTGCAAAGGGCTGGCCTGCCCCAGCAGCAACCACAGCAGCAACTCCAGCCACCCATGGGAGGGATGAGCCCCCAACCTCAGCAAATGAACATGAATCACAACACCATGCCTTCACAGTTTCGAGACATCTTGAGACGACAACAGATGATGCAACAGCAGCAGCAGCAGCAGGGAGCCGGGCCAGGAATAGGTCCTGGAATGGCCAACCACAACCAGTTCCAGCAACCCCAAGGAGTTGGCTATCCCCCACAGCAGCAGCAGCAGCAGCAGCGGATGCAGCACCACATGCAACAGATGCAACAAGGGAATATGGGACAGATGGGCCAGCTCCCCCAGGCCTTGGGAGCAGAGGCAGGTGCCAGTCTACAGGCCTATCAGCAGCGACTCCTTCAGCAACAGATGGGGTCCCCTGCTCAGCCCAACCCCATGAGCCCCCAACAGCATATGCTCCCAAATCAGGCCCAGTCCCCACACCTGCAAGGCCAGCAGATCCCCAATGCTCTCTCCAATCAAGTACGCTCTCCCCAGCCTGTCCCTTCTCCACGGCCACAGTCCCAGCCTCCCCATTCCAGCCCGTCCCCGAGGATGCAGCCTCAGCCTTCTCCACACCACGTTTCCCCACAGACAAGTTCCCCACATCCTGGACTGGTGGCTGCCCAGGCCAACCCCATGGAACAAGGGCATTTTGCCAGCCCGGACCAGAATTCAATGCTTTCTCAACTTGCTAACAATCCAGGCATGGCAAACCTCCATGGTGCAAGCGCCACGGACCTGGGACTCAGCACCGATAACTCAGACTTGAATTCAAACCTCTCACAGAGTACACTAGACATACACTAGAGACACCTTGTAGTATTTTGGGAGCAAAAAAATTATTTTCTCTTAAGACTTTTTGTACTGAAAACAATTTTTTTGAATCTTTCTTAGCCTAAAAGACAATTTTCTTTGGAACACATAAGAACTGTGCAGTAGCCGTTTGTGGTTTAAAGCAAACATGCAAGATGAACCTGAGGGATAATAGAAATACAAAGAATATATTTTTGTTATGGCTGGTTACTACCAGCCTTTTTCCCTTGTGTGTGTGGTTCAAGTGTGCACTGGGAGGAGGCTGAGGTCTGTGAAGCCAACCATATGCTCCTGCCTTGCACCTCCAATAGGTTTTATTATTTTTTTTAAATTAATGAAAATATGTAATATTAATAGTTATTATTTACTGGTGCAGATGGTTGACATTTTTCCCTATTTTCCTCACTTTATGGAAGAGTTAAAAAAAAAAGAACATTTCTAAAACCAGAGGACAAAAGGGGTTAATGTTACTTTAAAATTACATTCTATATATAAATATATATAAATATATATTAAAATACCAGTTTTTTTTCTCTGGGTGCAAAGATGTTCATTCTTTTAAAAATGTTTAAAAAAAATCCCCCTTTCCTCCCCTCAAGTCAACTTTTGTGCTCCAGAAAATTTTCTATTCTGTAAGTCTGAGCGTAAAACTTCAAGTATTAAAATAATTTGTACATGTAGAAAGAAAAATGACTTTTTCAAAAATATACAGGGGCAGCTGCCAAATTGATGTATTATATATTGTGGTTTCTGTTTCTTCAAAGAATTTTTTCGTTATTTTTACATCTAACAAAGGAAAAAATTAAAAAGAGGGTAAGAAACGATTCCGGTGGGATGATTTTAACATGCAAAATGCCCCTGGGGTTTCTTTGCTTGCTTTCTTCCTCCTTGCCCTGCCCCCACCCACACACACTTTCTGTAAAACTTGAAAATAGAAAGCAAAAACCCTCAACTGTTGTAAATCATGCAATTAAAGTTGATTACTTATAAATATGAACTTTCGATCACTGTATAGACTGTTAAATTTGATTTCTTATTACCTATTGTTAAATAAACTGTGTGAGACAGACACCCTGACTTTGTTTCACTTCTTGATGTCACATCTTTGTCTTAGAATACCAGTTTAAGTGCCTGATGCTTAGGATTCAGAAGAAAAAAATTAGCTTACAGCCTCCTTAACTGTTATATATAAATAATTCACAAATAGATTTTGGTGAATTTGTTCTAAGTTCAGGGAAAAACAAAGTACCACAAGTACCAGCTAAATCTCAAAGCTGAATTGATATTAGCCATTTAAGATCCTTCTAATCACCCTCATCTGAAGAGTGATGAGAATGAGGACTACCAGGGATCTTATCTGTATAAGTCTTAAAGGTAGGGCAACAGTGTGTTCCTGTTTTTGCTAACTGCCAGCCAAGAAGTCAGTTGGCATCAGGTTGAAGGAAAAGAAAATGTGTGTAAATAAAACTTGGAAGGCTGAGAGTAAATAAAACTTGGAAGGCTGAGAGATTGCAACATGAGTCCAGCAGTGTGCTACCTGTTAAAAGAATGGAGATGTCATTGAACTGAACATTATACTGGCTATGACCAATTTTTTAAAATTAGAATATTACTACTGTGCTGCTCTGACATCAATTGGCAGGTCTTATTTTTGTTATAGCAAGGAACTCCAGCCTTTGAGGAAGAACTTGTCCAGAAGACTGAAGTACCAGATCCTGCTAGGGAGCTGCTACAGGTAAAATTCTATCCCATTTCTAAGCAGTAGGTTCCCAGTTTTCACAGCTCTGCCTCTGGCTAAAGACAGATAGGTTGAAGTGTTAAACCAGCACATTCTCTCTGCAGTGTTGCAAGCAGGAAGTGCCAGCAGAAATCATTAAATGGAAAGGAAGAACAAAAAAAAACTGCCTTTGACCAGACCAGAAGTAGGGCTAGGGAGGGAGAAGATAGATTATGACACGGGCCACGTTTCAAGCAAATCCAAAATACAAACTAAAAACTAAAGGAAGAGGGGGAACAACTAAAGGACCAGAACATTTCCTGCAGTGTTACATTCATGATGAAGTCACCATGAGACACAAGCCACCATCAAAACGAATAAAATGTTTAGGAATAAATTTAACAAAAATGCAAAAGACTCATGCATTAAAAAACTACAAGACAGTGTGAGAAGAAATCAAATAAGATGTTCGTGGATTGGAAAACTTAACATTGTTAACAAAGGAATATTCCTAAATTGATCTATAAATTCAATGCAGCCCCTATCAAAATATCTGCTGGCTTTGTCTTTTTTAGTAAAAATTGACAGGCTGACCCTAAAATGCATATACAAATGCAAAAGAACTAGAATAGCCAAAAACAATCTTGAAAAAAACAAATTTGAAAGACTCACACTTCCTGGTTTCAAAACTTACTAACGAAGACTCTAGAACTAGCATAAAGACAGACATTTAAGGCCAGGCGCGGTGGCTCACGCCTGTAATCCTAGCTCTCTGGGAGGCCGAGGTGGGCGGATCGTTTAGAGCTCAGGAGTTCTAGACCAGCCTGAGCAAGAGCGAGACCCCATCTCTACTATAAATAGAAATTAATTGGCCAACTAATATATATAGAAAAAATTAGCCGGGCATGGTGGCACATGCCTGTAGTCCCAGCTACTTGGGAGGCTGAGGCAGCAGGATTGCTTGAGCCCAGGAGTTTGAGGTTGCTGTGAGCTAGGCTGACGCCAGGGCACTCACTCTAGCCTGGGCAACAAAGTGAGACTCTGTCTCAAAAAAAAAAAAAAAAAAAAAAAAACACAGACATTTAGATCAATGGAATAAAATTGATGGTCCAAAAATAAATCCATATATTTATGGTCAAATGATTGTTGATAAGGTTGCCAAAGCAAATAATAGTCTTTCCAACACATAGCGCTGAGATAATGTCATATCCACATTTAAAAGAATGAAGTTGGAACCCTGCCTTACACCAAATACAAAAAATAATTCAAAATGGATCATAGGCCTAAATGGAAGAGATAAATATAAAAATCATAGAAGAAAACATAGGTATACATCTTCATGATGTTGGGTTAGGCAGTTGCTTCTCAGATAAAACACCTAAAGCAAAATCCAAAGAAAAAATAAATTGGACTTAATCAAAATTTTAAAATTTTGTGCACTAAAGGTCATGATTAACAAAACCAGCTGGGTATGGTGGCTCACACCTGTAATCCTAACACTACTATGCCCAGCTAATTTTTGTATTTGTTTTATAGAGATGGGGTCTTGCCATGTTGCCCAGGGCTGGCCTTGAACTCCTGGTTCCAAGTGATCCTCCCACCTCAGCCTCCCAAAGTACTGGGATAACAGGCATAAGCCCGAACAGATTTGAATGGATATTTCTCCAAAGAAGATATAAAATGGCCAATAAGCATATGAAAAGATGCTCAAAATCATTAGTTATTAAGGAAATGCAAGTCAAAAACTACAATCAGATGCCACTTCACACCCACTACGATGGCTATAACCAAAAGGACAGATTAAGTGTTAGCTAGATTATACAGAAATTGCATGACACTGCTGGTAGTGATGGAAAACAGTGTAGAATTTCCTTTAAAAATTAAAAGAGTTATTACCATATGACCCAACAATTCCACTCCTTGGTATACACCCACAAGAACTGAAAAAATATGTTCACACAAAAATATGTACACAAATGTTGATAGCAGCCTTATTCGTAACAGACAAACATATAAACTCAACATGCCCATCGACTGATGAATGTGTATCTATACAATGGAATATTTTCCAGCCATCGAAAGAAGTACTGATTTATGCTACAACATGGATGAACCTTGAACTAAGTGAAAGAAGCCAGACACAAAAGGCCACAAATTATATGATTTTACTTATATAAAATGTCCAGAATGAGCAAGTCCACAGTGGTATTTAGTGGTTGCCAGGAGTGGGTGAAGAGGAGCGTAAGAACTGACTGCTGCCCGGGCGCAGTGGCTCACGCCTGTAATCCTAGCTCTCTGGGAGGCCAAGGTGGGCGGATCGTTTGAGCTCAGGAGTTCGAGACCAGCCTGAGCAAGAAGGAGACCCCATCTCTACTATAAATAGAAAGAAATTAACTGGCCAACTAATATATATAGAAAAAATTAGCCAGGCATGGTGGCACATGCCTGTAGTCCCAGCTACTTGGGAGGCTGAGGCAGCAGGATTGCTTGAGCCCAGGAGTTTGAGGTTGCTGTGAGCTAGGCTGACACCATGGCACTCACTCTAGCCTGGGCAATAAAGTGAGACTCTATCTCAAAAAAAAAAAAAAAAAAAGGACTGACTGCTAACAGGCACGGGGTTTCTTGGGGCGATGAAAATGTTGTGGGATTAGACAGTGGTGATAGCTGCACAACTCTGAATATATACTAAAACCCTGTAAGGCTTTAAAAGAACTCTGGGGTATGTGAATTATAGCTCAATTAAAGCACAAAGCTGGGTGCGTTGACTCACGCCTGTAATCCTAGCACTCTGGGAGGACAAGGTGGGAGAATCGCTCAAGGACAGGAGTTCAAGACCAGCCTGAGCAAGAGCAAGACCCCATCTCTACTAAAAATAGAAAGAAATTAGCTGGACAACTAAAAATATAGAGAAAACAATTAGCCGGGCATGGTGGCACATGCCTATAGTCCCAGCTACTTGGAAGGCTGAGGCAGAAGGACTGCTTGAGCCCAGGAGTTCAGGGCCAGACTGGGCAACATAGTGTGAGACCATCTCTTAAAAACAGAGACAGAAAAACTCGATAATCTATTTCAATAATATAAAGCAATGCTCAATAGTGATACAATGATTTCACCTAAGCCTGACATTTTTGAAAAGAAAGTTTATCATCCTCCTTACTTGCTATCCAGAAACTAACTCAAAAGTGAGAATAAACTGCAGATAACATCTCCCAGCTCACAACCCTAATCATGACATCAGTCATTGCTTCCCACTGACACAGAAGTGGGGAGAAGTAAGAAGGACAAAGTGGGAGTCAGAGCAGACTATAAAATCAAAAGGTTTGGAGTCATACACATGGTGAGAACTCAACAGTTCTATGACCTTATGCAAGTAACTGACTGCTGTGGTCTCATCTGCAAAATGAAGATAAATAATACCATCAGTCTCACCACCTCACTGGTCGATTTTAAAGATAAACGAATGTTGGCGAGCATGTGGAAACATTAAAACTCTTTTTTTTTTTTTGAGACCGAGTCTCACTTTATTGCCCAGGCTAGAGTGAGTGCCGTGGCATCAGCCTAGCTCACAGCAACCTCAAACTCCTGGGCTCAAGCAATCCTGCTGCCTCAGCCTCCCAAGCAACTGGGACTACAGGCATGCGCCACCATGCCCAGCTAATTTTTTTCTATATATATTAGTTGGCCAATTAATTTCTTTCCGTTTATAGTAGAGATGGGGTCTCGCTCTTGCTCAGGCTGGTCTCGAACTCCTGAGCTCAAACAATCCCCCCACCTCGGCCTCCCAGAGAGCTAGGATTACAGGCGTGAGCCACCACGCCCGGCCAACATTAAAACTCTTGTGCATTGCTGGCAGTCATGTAAAACGGTGCAGAACTATAGGAAACAGTATGGTAGGTCCTCAAAAGATAGAACTGCCGTATGATCCAGCAATTCCACTTCTTAGTATACACATGAAAGAAAAGCAAGCAGGGGGCAGGCGTGGTGGCTCATGCCTGTAACCCTAGCACTTTGGGAGGCCAAGGCGGGTGGATCCCTTGAGGCGAGGAGCTCAAGATCAGCCTGAGCAAAAGCAAGACCCTGTCTCTACAAAAAAAGAAAAAGAAAAAGAAAGAAAAATTAGCTAGGCACAGTGGAATGTACCTGTAGTCTCAGCTACCTCAGTCTCAGGAGGCTGAGGCAGGAGGACCTCTTGAGGCCAGAAACTTGAGATCTGCTGGGTAACACTGCAAGATCCTGTCTCAAAAGATAAAACAAAACAAAAATGATATCATACAGAGTATGATTTTCTGACCACAATAGAATCAAATTAGAAATCAATAATATCTAGAAAATCCCCAAATATTTGAAAATTAAGCAACATACTTCTAAATCACCCATGAGTTATTTAGAAATTACAAGAGAAATTGAAAATATTTTTAATTGATAACAAAAATATGACATAAAAATCTGTGGGAAGCAGCCTTAAAGAAAAAGTTATTGTTTTCAATGTGTATATTAAGAAAGAAAAAAACATTTAAAAGAAACGAAGTGCATATAAAGGAAACAGTACAGAACAAAAATTAATAAAGTATAAAATGAACAATAAAGAAACTTAAAAGGCTGGGCATGGTGGCTCACGCCTGTAATCCTAGCACTCTGGGAGGCCAAGGCAGGCAGATCGCTCGAGGTCAGGAGTTCAAAACCAGCCTAAGCGAGACCCTGCCTCTACTAAAAATAGAAAGAAATTAATTGGTCAACTAAAACTATATATAGAAAAAACTAGCCGGGCATGGTGGCGCATGCCTGTAGTCCCAGCTACTCGGGAGGCTGAGCCAGTAGGATCGCTTGAGCCCAGGAGGTTTGAGGTTTAAGGTTGCTGTGAGCTAGGCTGACGCCACAACACTCACTCTAGCCTGGGCACAAAGTGAAACTCTGTCTCAAAAAAAAAAAAAAAGAAACTCAAGAAAGCCAAAAATTTTATTTTACTAATCTTTAAACAATTAAATGATAAATCCCTTAATTAAAGAGAGAAAACATAAATTACCAACATCAAGAATAAAAGAGAAGGCATCTCTATAGAACCTATAGGACAATAAGATAAAATTATAAACTTTATGCCAATATACTTAACATCTTAAACAAAATAGGCAAATTTTTTTTTTTTGAGACAGAGTCTCGCTTTGTTGCCCAGGCTAGAGTGAGTGCCGTGGCGTCAGCCTAGCTCACAGCAACCTCAAACTCCTGGGCTCAAGCGATCCTGCTGCCTCAGCCTTCCGAGTAGCTGGGACTACAGGCATGTGCCACCATGCCCGGCTAATTTTTTCTATATATATTAGTTGGCCAATTAATTTATTTCTATTTTTATAGTAGAGACAAGGTCTCGCTCTTGCTCAGGCTGGTTTAGAACTCCTGACCTCGAGCAATCCGCCCGCCTTGGCCTCCCAGAGTGCTAGGATTACAGGCGTGAGCCACCGAACCCGGCCTAGACAAATTTTTTAAAAAACTCAATTTACCAAAGCACAAGAAAATATAAAATATATAAAGATTTTCATCTATTAAAAAAGTTAAATTCAGGCCGGGCGCGGTGGCTCAAGCCTGTAATCCTAGCTCTTTAGGAGGCCAAGGTGGGTAGATCGTTTGAGCTCAGGAGTTCGAGACCAGCCTGAGCAAGAGCGAGACCCCATCTCTACTATAAATAGAAAGAAATTAATTGGCCAACTAAAATATATAGAANAGACCAGCCTGAGCAAGAGCGAGACCCCATCTCTACTATAAATAGAAAGAAATTAATTGGCCAACTAAAATATATAGAAAAAATTAGCCGGGCATGGTGGCGCGTGCCTGTAGTCCCAGCTACTTGGGAGGCTGAGGCAGCAGGATTGCTTGAGCCCAGGAGTTTGAGGTTGCTGTGAGCTAGGCTGACGCCACGGCACTCACTCTAGCCTGGGCAATAAAGTGAAACTCTGTCTCAAAAGAAAAAAAAAAAAAGTTAAATTCAGGCCGGGCACAGTGGCTCACGCCCATAATTCTAGCACTCTGGGAGGCCGAGGCGGGCGGATTGCTCGAGGTCAGGATTTGGAAATCAGCCTGAGCGAGACCCCGCCTCTACTAAAAATAGAAAGAGATTAATTGGTCAACTAAAAATATACATAGAAAAAATTAGCCGGGCATGGTGGCACATGCCTGTATTCCCAGCAACTCGGGAGGCTGAGGCAGAAGGATTGCTTGAGCCCAGGAGTTTGAGGTTGCTCTGAGCGAGGCTGATGCCATGGCACTCTAGCCTGGCAACAGAGTGAGACTCTTGTCTCAAAAAAATAAAAGAAAAAAGAAATATTCACAGCAGCTTTATTCACAGTAGCCAAAAACTGGTGACAGCTCAAATGTCCATCAATAGATGAATGGAGGCCGGGCATGGAGGCTCACGCCTGTAATCCTAGCACTCTGGGAGGCCAAGGCAGGAGGATCGCTCAAGGTCAGGAGTTTGAAACCAGCCTGAGCAAGAGCAAGACTCTGTCTCTACTAAAAATAGAAAAATTAATTGGACAACTAAAAATATATAGAGAAAAAATTAGCCAGGCATGGTGGCGCATGCCTGTAGTCCCAGCTACTTGGGAGGCTGAGGCAGCAGGATTGCTTGAGCCCAGGAGTGTGAGGTTGCTGTGAGCGAGGCTGACGCCATGGCACTCTAGCCTGGGCAACAGTGTGAGACTCTGTCTCAAAAACAAAAAAAAAATTGTATCCACAATACGGGGGAAAAAATCAGTCATTAAGTATTTTCACAACAAGTTTTGCAACTGAGATACAAGAGGAACTCCCACACCGAGCTCCTGTCCGAGGTGGGAGGTAAGAGCCTTAACACCACCCATTGTCCACCCACAGCATTTACTTTAATGCAACAACAAAATGAAGTTCAGTTCAAGCAGTTCTCTGAGAGGCCGTGACATCAGCTCTCCGATGGTCTAGAAGATCCTTCTGAAGGATAAGTGTTTTTATATCCACAGATAACTGTAGTCAAGTGAAATCCATCACCTGTACACAGAGCTCTTCCAGCTGCTAAAGGTACATGTTCCAAGGCACCATCACAAAATCACATTTTGTTTTCTTCATGAACACTTATCTCTAGCTGGTGTTATTTACTTGTTGACACACTTACTGTCTAATTCTACTAACTAGGATGGCTGCTCCATGTGGGTAATGACTAACTTGTCTTTTTCTTCAATGTATGCCTGACACACAGTGGGTGCTCAGTGAGTACTTTGAATAAACAAAGGAATATTGCCTACCTTAAGGACAATACTTTCATTCTCACAACTAGTAGATGGCAACTACATCCTTTCAATTGCTCAGCCCAAACAACACAGCATTAAAGGA
Source organism: Mirza zaza (assembly GCA_008750895.1). Classification (NCBI taxonomy): domain Eukaryota; kingdom Metazoa; phylum Chordata; class Mammalia; order Primates; family Cheirogaleidae; genus Mirza; species Mirza zaza. Next base: position 38,156 of record VSMD01129145.1, read on the forward strand.
TTCCTGTGGTATTTTGTTATGGCAGCCCTAGCAAACCAATACACCGTATTTCTCCTAAGATTTGCATTAAGAGAGAGGAGTCTCAGCCGGCACAGTGGCTCAAGCCTATAATCCCACCACCCTGGGAGGTCAAGGTGGTAGGATCACTTGAGGTCAGGAGTCCGGGACCAGCCTGAGCAAGAGTGAGACGCCATCTCTACTAAAAATAGAAAGAAATTAGCTGGACAACTTAAAATATATAGAAAAAATTAGCCGGACATGGTGGCACGTGCCCGTAGCCCCAGCTACTCGTGAGGCTGAGGCAGGAGAATCGTTTGAGCCCAGGAGTTTGAGGCTGCAGTGAGCTACTGCATTTCACCTGGTGTGACAAAGTGAGACTCTGTCTCAAAAAACAACAACAATAAAAAAAGGAAATTGAACCCCCTCCTCACTCCCTTATTTCGAACAGAAACATAAGAAACAAAACACACCTCAGCACCCTGTGAGTGCCTGCCAGGCTTCGCGGCCGTGGCGCACAGGGTAGGGGAAGCAAAGACCAGGGGTCTTCTCCAGCTAATGACTCCTCCACAAGTCTGGCCCTGCTAAACCAGCAATGCGGGTACATGGACGCACTGTTAGGGTACAAGCCAGCCAGCAAATTGTCATTCAGGATAAACAGACATTACTGTCCTAATGACAGACCCAATTCTTTGTTTTAGCCTAAGAAGGAAAGCAGGTTTCAAATCAGTTAGAAGAGTTACCCTGACCTATGACTTAGGAAACCACTGGGAGCTACTGTGGCAGTCTAGGAGAAAGCCACTCAGGAGCTGGACAAGGAAGTTGGCAGCGGGGAGGCAGAAAGTGGACACCCTCGGGCTATGTTTTATGACAACAAGTAGTTCAGGTTCAGAACTTGCTCACAGATTAGCAAGGAATCAAGGCTAATAATTCCTAGGTTTTCGTTTATAATTTAGCTATATTTCTCTTGTGACTACCTACTTTCATTCCACAATTTTGACTGAACTTATTAAGTGCCATGCTAAATTCAAGATGCCAGATTACAGAGGTGGGGAAGATAAGGCCCTGCCTTCACTTAAGAGCTTAGATGCTAGACCTAGACTGCCTGGCTTCAAATCCCAGCTCTGACCTTGGGCAAGGTACTTAACCTATCTAAGGCTTAGTCTCCTCATCTGTAAAATGGGCATAATAAAAGTATCTACCTCCTAGAGTTGCTGTAAGGATTAATAAGTTAATATATTAAAGCACTTAGAATAGTATTGGTAAGTTTTTAGCTCTTACAATTCAAGGAGCTTTCATTCTCGTGCAGGGAGGCAGAAAATGAATACGCACTAAATATTAGGTTGTGATAAATTCAATGAAAAAAATGTAAAAGGGTGGCATGACAGAGAGCTTCATGAACTACTTTACTCAGGTGCTTAGGAAAGGCCTCGCTAAGATGACATTTAAAGTGAGACCTAAATGGCAAGGAGCCAGACAAGAGAATATATAAGAAAAGAACATTCTAGAGATCTTGGGGATGGTCATGCTGGAAACTCAGACTTGTGGGGGGAGGGGGGAAAGGGCATTTATTGAAACCTTAAAATTTGTACCCCCATAATATGCTGAAATAAAAAAAAAAAAAAAGAACATTCTAGAGAGAAACAACAAATGTAAACTCCCCAAGCAAGAAGCAGTTCAGCACATTCCAGGGACAGAAAGAATGGTGATAAAGCTGGAATTCAATGATGGAGGGAGAGGATGAATGCGAAATGGAATTGACAAGGCAAGCACCTGAAGTGTTAGCTGAGGCCCTTATAGGTCAGGGCAAGGAATTAGATTTTAAGTGCAATGAGGATCCCAGGGAGCACTTTCAGAGGAGGATGGCATGATTTGACTTACATTTTAAGTAGATCAGTCATGCTGTTGTGTGAAGAACAGGTTTTAGGGTGGCAAGAGAGGGAGCAGGAAAGCAGTTAGGAAGCTACTGTAGGATTGAAGGCAAGAAATGATGACTTCACCTGGGGTTGTAGGCGATAGACAGATGTGGGATGTGTCTTAAACACAGAATCAACAAGACTTACACTTTATACATAAGTTCTGCCATACAAAGATTTGAATATTCTGCCTGGTACTCCTCACTGGGTGTAGGCTCACAGGATAGATTTAGGATTGCATGAGCCTGGGAGTTTGAGGTTGCTGTGAGTCTAACCCAGGCAACAGAGCTAAAGTCTGTCTCAAAATAATAATAATAATTTTATTAGATTTGCAGTACAGAGTGCTTTAGACTCAGAAAGACATGAATATGAATTCTGTCTTCATCAGTTAGTCACCATATGGCCTTATACAAGTCATCTTTCAGCTGTAAAATGAGGATAACAATATTCAGCTCAAAGGGCAGCTGTGAAAGTTAAATAAGATAATAAATGAAAAGCACCTCACACAGAATCTGGCCACTCAGTGAGGGCTCTGTGAATGTCAGCTGCTATTAATATCATTCTGATGAGTCACAGGACATTTCCATGTTCATCACCATAGACTAACTACAGTCTTTCCCTTCCTGGCCTCCCTGTCTCCAATTCCCACCTGCTTCAAAGTGTCCTCCACTAGGACTTCACTTACAGCATCAATCAATCATAGCACTCCCCTTTCACAAACACTGCAATAGCTCCACTGCCTTCAGATTAAAATCTGGACGTCTTAGAATGACATACAAGGCCCCACACACGCAGACCCTACCTATCTATCCAGCCCCTTCCCACTCCCAGCCTATAGTCATGCTAAAGTATTTTCAGCTCCCTGAACAAACTGTTGTTCCATCTTACCATGCTTTTGTTGATGCTGTTTCCTCTGCCTGAAGTATCCTTTCCTCTTACGTACCTACTGAACACAGTACACATCTGTCAAGACACAGCTTAGGCTGGGCGTGGTGACTCACACCTGTAATCCCAGCACTTCAGAAGGTTGAGGCAGGAAGACCGCTTGAGCTCAGGAGTTCAAGACCAGCCTAGGGAACATACCAAAAAATTTAAAAATTAGCTGGACGTGGAGGTGCATGCCTGTAGTTCCAATTACTTGGGAGGCTGAGGCAGAAGGATCACTTGGGTGTAGGAGTTCGAGGCTGCAGTGAACTATGACTGCACCACCGCACTCCAGCCTGGGCAGTAAAGCAAGATCCTGTCTCTAAACAAAAGAAAAGAGACATAGCTTAAATATTATTCACATTGACACCCCCTTACTCTCCACCACCCATGCAAAACTACTCTCTCCTTTCTGTTACCATTGTGCATTGTCCATAACTCCATATTGCAAGTGTCTGTTTAGTATCTGTCATCACCACCAGACAACTCCCTGAGGGCAGGTACTGTAATAACTGACATATGCCCCCCAAACCCCTGCAGAGCAGACACTCAGTGAACATTCCATCAATGAATAGAGATCAGGGCAGAAGCAGGGGACCTTTATGAACACCCCTCTTCAGGGGAGTATCTGCAGATCCTCTCCAGAGGTCTTCTCAGGGAGGTGTGACCCTGTCATGGTTAGAAGAAAGGGCTTTGAAATCAGAAAGGAATGCGCTGGGACACTAGCTCCACAAAGCACTCCTGTGGGTCCCTGACCCTGTTACTTAACCTATGACTCACTTTCTACATCTGTAAAATAGGAATGACAATAACCTCACAGGGTTGTTGCAAGCATCAAGAGAGATAATTTATGTGATATGCTCAGCTAAGTGCATGACACACATCAAGTGCTCAATAAATGCTAACTTTTAAAAAGTATAAAGAAATACAGCAGGCTGTTCACGGTGGTTATGGGGTAAAGGAGGATATATTTTCCGAAAGTCTAAATTTCCCTCAACAGGCCAGGCAGGGTGGCTCACACCTGTAATCACCAGCTCCAGACAATTGCTTCCCACCATGCAGAAACACTAAGACAGAGTGTTAAGACAGAGTGTTTTTTTTTTTTTGAGACACAGTCTCACTTTGTTGCCCAGGCTAGAGTGAGTGCCATGGCATCAGCCTAGCTCACAGCAACCTCAAACTCCTGGGCTCAAGCAATCCTGCTGCCTCAGCCTCCCAAGTAGCTGGGACTACAGGCATGTGCCACCATACCCGGCTAATTTTTTCTATATATATATATTAGTTGGCTAATTAATTTCTTTCTATTTATAGTAGAGATGGGGTCTCGCTCTTGCTCAGGCTGGTCTCGAACTCCTGAGCTCAAACGATCCGCCCACCTCGGCCTCCCAGAGAGCTAGGATTACAGGCGTGAGCCACCGAGCCTGGCCTAAGACAGAGATTTTAATCTGAAGGCAGTGGGTCACCATAATTGATTTATGATGCTTGAAATCCAGATTATTTTTTACTTCAAAAAAGTTTAGAACCACTGTCCAGGCCAAACCGAACACCTTTTCTTGTTTTTTTTTCTTTTTTGAGACAGGGTCTTGCTCTATTGCCCAGGCTAGGATGCCATGGCATCAGCCTAGCTCACAGCAACCTCAAACCCCTGGGCTCAAGTGATCCTTCTGCCTCAGCCTCCTAAGTAGCTGGGACTACAGGTGCACATTACCATACCCGGCTAACTTTTTTTTCTATTTTTAGTTGCCCAGCTAATTTCTTTCTATTTTTAGTAGAGATGGGGTCTCACTCTTGCTGAGGCTGGTCTGGAACTCCTGACCTCAAGCAAACCTCCTGTCCTAGGATTACAGGAGTGAGCCACTGTGCCAAGCCCAAACAAAACACTTTTATAGGCTGAATTCAGCACCCAGGCTGCACCACTCTCTGAAAAGGATTTCTTAGGAAATGGAGGCTAGGGTAAGCCTTAAGAGTGTAACATTCCTTACCCTTTCTTTGCCTGTGTTTCCTCATACCTTCCCCAGTCGACAATAAAGCTGATCCTTTCTGTGCAATGTATCTGAAACTGCATTCAACATGCTTTCATGCAAACAGAAGAAAGTAATTTTTGCTCATCTTCATAACTCAGCTTAGGCAGTACCTACTCTGGGAAGCTTTCCCCTGGCTCCTTTATCCTAACACTCACCAGGCACTGTAGTACTAACATACATTTGCTGAACACATACTCTGTGCCAGGCCCTGTTTTAAGTGTGTTACCTGTAAAAACCCATCTGATCCTCACAAAAATACCTGGAGGCAGATACTACTACCATCAACATTTTACATGAGATTAAGTAACCTGCCAAACATCATGTGGTTAAGGCAGATCAGATCCAGGACTTAGCACTGCTTATCTCCTGCAGGAAGTAGGGAGCTCTTTAAGGACTAGCATCTTAATTTTTTTTTTTTTTTGAGACAGAGTCTCACTTCTGTTGCCTGGGCTAGAGTGCCATGGCGTCAGTTTAGCTCACAGCAACCTCAAACTCCTAGGTTCAAGCAGCCTCCTGCCTCAGCCTCCCCAGTAGCTGGGACTACAGGCATGCGCCACCATGCCCAGCTAATCTTTTCTATATATATTAGTTGGCCAATTAATTTCTATTTATAGTAGAGATGGGGTCTTGCTCTTGCTCAGGCTGGTCTCGAACTCCTGACCTTGAGCAATCCACCTGTCTCGGCCTCCCAGAGTGCTAGGATTACAGGTGTAAGCCACCGCACCCAGCCCATCTTAATCATTTTTGTACCCATGGTGATCAGCACTTTGGCACTAAAGGTGGAAAGATGGATGGATGACTCCCCATAAAAAGGTACCGTGTGGGCCAGGCACGGTGGCTCACGCCTGTAATCCTAGCTCTCTGGGAGGCCGAGGCGGGCGGATCATTTGAGTTCAAGAGTTCGAAACCAACCTGAGCAAGAACAAGAGCCTGTCTCTACTATAAATAGAAAGAAATTAATTGGCCAACTAATATATATAGAAAAAATTAGCCAGGCATGGTGGCGCATGCCTGTAGTTCCAGCTACTCGGGAGGCTGAGGCAGCATGATCGCTTGAGCCCAGGAGTTTGAAGTTGCTGTGAGCTAGGCTGACGTCACGGCACTCACTGTAGCCTGGGCAACAAAGCGAGACTCTGTCTCAAAAAAAAAAAAAAAAAAGGTACCATGTGTACAGTAGCTTCTGTAGGGTGATCCTGACAACACAAGCACTTGTTCGACAAACATTCTATGCATCACACCTGTTGGGCTCTAGACATGAATAGATCACGGTTAGAGGGCTTAGGGTTTGGTGAGGGTACTAGAGGTGTAAATTAAAAACAGCATTGCCGTTTGATTTTGCTTGGAAAAGTCAGGGAAAGTTTCCCAGCAGAGTAGATGCTCAAGCTGAGTCTTGAAGGAAGAGAATAAGTGTTCCCCTAGCAGGCAAGGGCAGGAAGAAAAGCCCAGGCAGGGGAGCAGCAGGTAATGCAAAGGCACTGGGATGACAGATCCTTTATCCAAAGATTTGCAGCCAGCTCTGAACAGACCCATGCAGGGAACATGCTAGTTGAGAGCACCCGGGGAGGTGGGATGAGACAGCTTCCGAGCACCAGGGTCTTTGCTGGGTAATCAATAAGGAATCCAAAGGGGCTTTGTTTGTTTGTTTATATTTTTTGAGACAAGGTCTCACTCTGTCACCCAAGCTAAAGTACAATGGCATCATCACCGCTCACTGCAACCTCAAAATCTTGCCTCAATCTGCCAAGTAACTGGGACTATAGGCACATGCCAACACACCCAGCTAATTTTTCTATTCTTTTGTAGAGACCAGGGTCTCACTCAGGTTGATCTCAAAGTCCTGGCCTCAAGTGATCCTCGTGCCTCAGTTTCTCAAAATGCTAGGATTACAGGCATGAGCCACCTCACCCCACCCAGAGTTATACTTTTCAAAAATCACTGAGAGAGTTGTGCAGATGGTCTGTCACTATTTCCCTCAATGCTCAGATGTAAGCATCAATGTACTGTGAATAATCTTTCTTACTGGTCATGTTCAAATTTCCACCAGATGTTTTTTTGTAAGTAACTCCTAATCAGTCCAAGTGTCACATCAATGGTCAGTCCCATTAGCCAATATTGTGTACATTTATCATAGGAAACCAGTGGCATTTTTAATCATCATCAGTGGAATAAAATATCTTTACAAATCAATTTGTCACATAAGGCCCACATTTTCATTTTGCACCTCTCTTTTTGAGATGTCAGGGTTGTGCAAAAGGAGCTGACGCCTCCAACACCCCTGCAGCACCACATCAAGTTTAGGGAGGAAGGCCAGAACATGGCAAAGGATTTACAAATGCTTTTCTCCCTGTTCTGATGAGGCAGTGAGCTATTTTTTTTTAAATATTTGCTAACTGACTTCAAGGTAATCAGCTGAAATGAGCAAAAGGCATGGTGGCTTATGATAAGGATTTTAAAAAGTATCCAGAAGTACAAGTAGGTGTTTTATTATTAAGTATTAAGTATTTGTTAAGTATTTGTTGACTTTGAACCTGTATCAACAATGCAAAAACAGGCCAGGCACAGTGGCTCACGCCTATAATCCTAGCACTCTGGGAGGCCGAGGCAGGTGGATCGCTCAAGGTCAAGAGTTAGAAACCAGCCTGAGCAAGAGTGAGGCCATGTCTCTACTAAAAATAGAAAGAAATTGGCCAACTAAAAATATATAGAAAAAATTAGCTAGACATGGTGGCGCGTGCCTATAGCCCCAGCTACTCAGGAGGCTGAGGCAGGAGGATCGCTTGAGCCCAGGAGTTTGAGGTTGCTGTGAGCTAGGCTGACGCCACGGCACTCTAGCCCTGGCAACAAAGTGAGACTCTGCCTCAAACAAAAAACAATGCGAAAACAGTGGGCAATGGTGAAAAACCTAAGTTTTTTTGGCACCTACAGAGCTGGTTTACTTAACTTTCCCGAGCTTCAGTCTCTTCCTTTCTAAAAAGGATAAGAACTCCTCCTGCATTTTAAGTTTGTTGTGAGGATAAACAAGGCTATAATATAATGAAAACACTCATGCCACCTGCCACACATCACAGACATCAGGGTGACAGCTGGTTCCTCTTCCCTTTCACAGTCCTATGGGAACTGAAAAAAAACAAAAAGCATCTCTTGGTGTATTTGTGGTGACAGATTGTCACCCATGTAGACCTGTCAGCATGTATTAGCATATACGTTCCTCAAAAATGGGCATTTGAAAAGCACCTGCTCATTAAATTCATATATCCAGAAATGACATCACCAAACTAACTGCCGTTATTCTATAAACAAACAATTTTGGATCTTTTAACTGATACTCCAAAATCCCTACTTACTTTTCTCATGTTCCTTCCAGTTATTTTCTAGGAAGTAGACCTGTTAATAAGGACAAAAAATGTTATTTATCACCAACGCCCTCAAAATATCACTTAGAAAACCCAAAACACTCAGTTGGAATTTTCAGAATTCAATTAACCCCACCCAACTACCTTCCAGTTTTGACTCTGCCTAAAGGACTCCAGTTGGTTCAACCCAAACCAGTAAGAAATACTAAAAAAAAAATCATTGAAAGTGTAGTGCCACGATGATGTGTGTTGCTGGGTTACAGTTGCTGGTAGTTGGAAAGAACACAGATCCAGCAAAGTAGTGTGTCTTAAACTAGGAGGTACGAGCTCAGATGATGAAATCACAGGATGTTTGAGTTTGGGAGCTTTATTCTCATCCAAGGCAGTTTGACATCCAAAACACCTGATTTATTCAACAGTGAGACTCTGTCACTACTCCCTAAACCTCTCTAGGACACAATTTCCTCCTCTATAAAAGGCAAATAAAAACGCTTACTTACTGAGTCCTTTGTTAGGAATCACTACGACACCGTAATTCAAAGTGCTTTACAAGTTGCAAGTTATTAGTGTTCAGAGGTCCAGCCACTTTCATGGAAGAAGAAAGTGTAGCCTCTAAGGATCAAACGTCTTCTCAAGGCCTTAACAGCTAATGAGGGGCTCAGTTAGGTCCACCCATCAAACTCTGCCCAATTTTCAAAGCCTGGTTCGAGTACCCTTTTTCCTCATCCCAGCACAGTGGGCCAAAAGCGAAACGTCCCAGGTTCGTATCCCACCTCTGCATCACAATTATTACCGCACTCCTAGGTCCCCTGTGTGCCTCGGCTGACACCTCGGGAAAGAAGAGGTGGTAACCGCACTTGGCCAGCCTACGTGCTTGATAATGGCAGTTATCTTCTGTCAGCCCAGTTATCCATCACTCCCTCTCGTTTTCGCCCGCACCGCGGTTGCAGCCAGACCGGGATACCGGGAGGGCTCGCTCTGTGCTAGGCACTGTGCTTGCTAATTGCTCTGGCCGAGCGCAGCCCCTCACCTCAGTGTGATCGACAAAGGAGGGTCTCGCAACTCCAGGGCGGGAGCCCCAACTCTGCCAGCCCCCAGCTCAGGAGCCCTCCAGAGGCTCGGCACCCCCAGCGCCCCCAGCGCCTCCCTCCTCCTCGGCCGCCCCTGAACCCCCAGGCTGGACCCCGGCTGTCCAGCAGTCCGGGAGAGCCCGCGCCGCGCTCGTCCCCGCTCCTGCCGGGCTCGCACGGGCAGGCGCGGCACCTTCCACCCCGAGGACGCCGCGGCAGGCGCGCGCCGGGGGCGGGCCGCGGGGGCGGGGCGGGCGGGGCGGCCGGCGGTTGGCGCTCCGAACCGGCGCGCGCCTGCCGGCCACGTGACCTGCTGGCCCCGCCCCGCCCCGCCCCGCCCCGCCCGGGCCGGGAGTTGCGCGGGGGCGCGGGGCCACAACTCACTCCTCGCCCTGTCCCCACCCCTCCCACGCGAGCGCTAGCGCCGGGAACTTCCGCTGGCCCTACGCGGCAGAGAAGGCAGCTTCGCGCCGCCAGCCCGTTTGCAGAACTGAGGCCTGTCCGCAGGCACGGGGGGCGCGCCGCGCGCCGAGAGAGCGAGCACAGGCAGGGACGGTTGTCCTCGCTGGGAAGTGTCGGTCCCCTTTGCTATCGGAATGGCAGCTCCTTGAGTGCAGGAACTGTGCGTCCTGGCGTTCACCGTTGTAGCTACCGCGCCCGGAGCACAACGGGAACTCAGTGAATTACCTGAATGAACCCCTCTCTAACCTCAACTTGGGTCACCCGCCCCCTCCCCAGGGGTCTTATTAAATCGTATTCTACCTGGGAAGGCCAGGTAGAAGTGGGTGGTGAGGGAAAGAGCACCCAGCCTGTAAATCACTGATACAGGCAAGTTAGTCGACCCAACTTGTATTTTTGAGAAGATTGCTAGGTAGAAAACAAGCTGGGGTAAGAAGGGAGCCCATTAAAGAGATTTGCTGATGGATTGAACATTGAGGGATGGACAGGGAGAAATGAAGAGGAAGTTCTTGATGATTGGTAGTGCTGTGTGCTAAGTGGGGAAAACTACCAGAGAAATAGGTCTGGGGTAAGGGAATAAGGTGTCGTGTGGGGGTTTATAATGGAATGTCAAATTGTCACATAGACAAATGGATACATGAGCCTGGAGCTCACAGGACAAACATAGGCTGGAGGTGTGAATTTGGGCCTTATAAATATATTTACAGCACTAAGAATTAAAGAAATCACTTAAGGTGAAAAGTAACTGGAAAAGAAGAGAGCCCAAGACACAGCCCTGGAGAACGCCAATACATAGGGTTCAAGTGGAAGAGGACTGGCCTATAAAGACAGAGGATTGGCCAGAGAGGTAGGAGGGAAACCAAGAAGAATCCAAGAAAGGACAATATCCCAGGAAGAATGGAATTGTCAGTTCTGTCAAAGGCTGCTGAGAGAAGAGAGGCATGGCCTGATACCAGACAAGCTGTATGTGAACTTGACCAAAGAAGTTTCAGGGCAGCACGCGGTGGCACTCTGGGAGGCCAAGGCAGGAGGATTGCTTGAGCTCAGGAGTTCAAGACCAGCCTGAGCAAGAGCAAGACCCCGTCTCCACTATTAATAGAAAGAAATTAGTCAAACAATTAAAAAAAAAATTAGCCAGACATGATGGCACGTGTCTGTAGTCCCAGCTATGCGGGAGGCTGAGGCAGGAGGATCTCTTGAGCCCAGGAGTTTGAGGTTGCTGTGAGCCAGGCTAACGCCATGGCATTCTAGCCCAGGCAAGAGAGTGAGACTCTGAAAATAAATAAAAAATAAAAATAGATGCTAACTAAAAATATATAGAAAAAATTAGCATGGTGGCACATGCCTGTAGTCCCAGCTACTTAGGAGGCTGAGGCAGAAGGACTGCTTGAGCCCAGGAGTTTGAGGTTGCTGTGAGCGAGGCTGACACCACAGCACTCTGGCCCCGGCAACAGAGTGACACTCTGTCTCAAAAAAAGAAGAAGTTTCAGTAAAGTGTGGGGACAGATGGAGACACGAAGAGAAGCATTAGTGGAGACAGTATATGTAGACAAGAAGTTGTAGGGGTGGAATAACACAATAGCAGGGGATAGGGGAGGTAAGGTCAAGGTATTTATTTCTATAGCAAGGAGACAGAAAAGCATGTTTGTGTTGCTACTGGGAATGACCCAGTAGAGAGTGAGAGACCAGTGATCCCAGAGAGAGGGACAGTGACTCACAGAGGGAAGAATCTGAAAAGAGAGGAGTGTATGAGGTCCATGTGTGGAATACCTCTGCTGCAGCATGAGACCCAGGCCCAGGAGCTCCAAAACAGAAGGTGCAGCCACACTGTTCCGGGGTGGCCACTGTTGCTTAGCAACCTGTGTTTAAAAGATGTTTCAACTGAATTCCTAATTAACAGCCATTTCAACTTATGCTAACTGTTTCTGTCACCAGAGTTCCCACTCTGCTTCTGTCCCCCAGTCTTTCCCACTATGAAACTGGCAGCTCAGGCTTCTGCTTCCTTGTACCATTGATGATATACACATTGAGATATAAAAAATAATACATCACAGAGAAGATGGAGTCAATCCTAAAGGGACAATGACGACAATTACAGGATGTAGATCTCCAGTTCAGGGCTCTTCTCTGAGCTCCCACTGCCTTTTCACCCTCTTCTCCACTGTCTCACAGGTGCCTACAGCTAAGTAGAACTCTTCTTTCCCTCCATTCAGCCACCAAACTCATTCATTCCTTTGACAGTTTTCACCGTTACAGAACATGGTGCCACCATCCACTCAGACCTGAGGTTTACCTCAGAGGCATTCAGGATTCCTTCCTCTTCCAAACACACCCCAAACAATTAGTTACTTTACTGCCTCCCAAATCCTTCCACTTTTCTGCATGTCTTCTGCCTCTAAGCCACCATCATCCTTCACCTAGATCATTAGGAGAACCTTCTAACTGGTCTCTCTGCTTGTCTCTTTTTTTTTTTTGAGACAGAGTCTCACTCTGTTGCCCGGGCTAGAGTGCCGTGGCGTCAGCCTAGCTCGCAGCAACCTCAAACTCCTGGGCTCAAGAGATCCTTCTGCCTCAACCTCCAGAGTAGCTGGGACCACAGGCATGCACCACCATGCCCGGCTAATAGTTTTCTATATATTTTTAGTTGGCTAATTAATTTCATTCTATTTTTTAGTAGAGATGGGATCTTGCTCTGGCTCAGGTTGGTCTCGAACTCCTGACCATGAGCAATCCTCCCGCCTCAGCCTCCCAGAGTGCTAGGGTTACAGGCCTGAGCCACCACGCCTGGCCAAGATTGATCTTTTAATACATCATATCATTTAATTCCCCTGCTTAAAACCTCCAACGGTTCCCCAATACATTCTCCTGCTAACTGCAGCTATTCTCTACCTCACTCTGTAAATTCTGCCTGGAATGTCCTTTCCAGAACAACCTCTTTCTCCTAAATGGCTTCTTCTCCTGCAAATCAAGGTTAGTTTCCTACTTAGCAGGACTTTCTCCATCCCCTATCTAGGAGCTCCCTTCCCTGTTCTCCTCTATTGCAGCCTGGTGCAGTCTTCAGTTGAAAGTAGATGTTTGTTGATTAAATCCTCACTGTCTCCCTGGAGGAGGCAGTAAGCTCCATGGGAACAGAGGTGTCCTCTTGTGTTTCCCCAGAGTCCAGCACAGTGCCTGGCACCCAGTAGGTACTAAATAAATACTTGATGAATAAGATAATTTTTTCACTAGCAGATTCTCTGACTATGAAATTCATGGTTCTGCTTTTAAAATATTAATAAGATATTAAATAACTCATAAAGGTTATTATTCTTGGCTGGTTGCTGCCATCCTCGTGACTATTTATTTATTATTTTTGGAGACAGAGTCTTGCGCTGTCACCCCTGCTAGAGTGCAGTGGCATCACATAACTCACTGCAACCTCAAACTCCTGGGTTCAAGGGATCTTCCCACCTCGGCCTCCCAGAGTGCTAGGATTATAGGTGTGAGCCACTGCACCTAGCCAATCCTAGTGTCTAATAGGATGTTAATAACTACCACTTTGCCCAGTACTGCATTTTTTTTTTTTTTTTTTTTTTTTTTTTGAGACAGAGTCTCACTCTATTGTCCCGGCTAGAGTGCTGTGGCATCAGCCTAGCTCACAGCAACCTCAAACTCCTGGGTTCAAGGGATCTTCCTCCCTCAGCCTACTGAGTAGCTGGGACTACAGGCATGTGCCACCATGCTGGCTAATTTTTTCTATATATATTAGTTGGCCAATTAATTTCTTTCTATTTATAGTAGAGATGGGGTCTCGCTCTTGCTCAGGCTGGTCTGGAACTCCTGAGCTCAAACGATCCACCCACCTCAGCCTCCCAGAGAGCTAGGATTACAGGCTTGAGCCACCGCGCCGGGCCTAGTACTGCATATTTATTCTCTCTAATTTTCACAACAATCAAAGGAGGTAGTCCTGTTATTCCCTTTTTAGGAATTAAAACCTAAATCCCAGCTACTTACCTTGCTTGATATAGAATCTTAAGTTGTTTCTTGTTTTTTGTTTTGTTTTGTTTTTAGAAACAGGGTCTCACTCTTGCTCAGGCTGGTCTCAAACTCCTGAGCTCAAGAGATCCTCCTGCCTCAGCCTCCCAGAGTGCTAGGATTACAGGTGTGAGCCACTTCGACCAGTATTGGAATCTTAAGTTGTTTATTGCATTCTGAAATCATAGAATTTTTCAAACTGAATGATATTAATTTAATCCAACTTGCTTGATGGGGAAGGTATCCCCAGAGAAGGAAAGCCTCCTATTGGAGAAACTGGGCCTGGAACGCTGTTAGTGGTATGTATAAATTAACAGATACCTAAAGAGTTCACAATGGTCAGAATAGCAAGCTACCAGATTCAGTGCTCTGCCTTCAAGATGCAGCTTGTTGCACTCCTTGAAGTATTTCCAGTTCTTTGGCCAGTAAGCATCTACACTATGCTATGTTCTTTGTTCTCAGCTCTGGAAATACAGTAGAGAACAACACAAAGTCCCTGCCCTTGTGGGGCTTACATTTTAGTGGTGAGAGATAGACAATAGACAAGGAAACAAATGAACAAGATAATTCCAGACAGAAACAAGTGCTATGAAGGACTGTAAAATGGGTGAACGGAAATAGAGTGAGAAGAGGGAGCAGCTATTTTAGGTAAGAGGATCCCTGAGGAGGTGACTTTGAGTTGAAATCTGAAAAATGAAGAGCCAGCCATGAGAAGAGCTGTGGAAAGATTGGCTGAGCAAGCACAAAGGCCACACAGATGGACCAGCAAGTGCAAAGGCCCTGAGGCCAACTCAAGCTTGGTACTCAGAAACAGGAAGAAGAGGAGAGTGGGTGGATACAGCGAAAGATGGATAGGGTAGTACAAGAAGATGTTGGAGAGAAAGTTGGGGCCAGGTCATTCAGAGTCTTATAGGTGGAGCCTTTGGATTTTATTCTAAGCTTAAGGGGAAGCCATTATGGGTTTTAAGCCAGGGAATGACCATGATCTAGTCTATGAATTTAAAAGGTCACCTGTGTGGATTAAAGAAGGTGAAGATTCAAACAGGGAGACCAGTTGAAGGTCTGCTTCAGTGGCCCATGGCTCGTATTAGGTTGGTAGTGGTAGAAGAATACAAGATATATTTTGGAGGCAGAAAAATCTACACTTGTTGACAGTGTAGAGACAGGGGTTTAGGGTAGAAGAGGTTGAAGAAAGACATCAAGGAAAACTTTCACATTTATGTGGAGGACCTCAAATTTAGAAATGTGTTTTACATATGTTCAGCATCCACTTATGACATTTAGATTCTCAATTAATTAGTTGGGACACAGCATAGCATAGGGAAAAATTTTTGACCAAATTTTAAAATCCAATCCTGTGTGATCTTGGAAATGTCTAAACCAGAGTAGTCACCATTTCTGTTTCTTTAAAATGGTGACTGGGGGGCTCATGCCTGTAAATCCTGGCACTTTGGGAGGCTAAGGCAGGAAGATTGCTTGAGGCCAGGAGTTAGAGACCAGTGGAAGCAAGAGGGAGACCCTGTCTCTACAAAAAATAAAAAAATTAGATGGGTGTGGTAGTATTCCCAGCTACTTGGGAGGCCGAGGCAGGAGGATCACTTGAACCCAGGAGTTTGAGGTTGCAGTGAGCTATGATGATGCCACTGCACTCTAGGCTGGGCGACAGAGCGAGACTCCACACTGTGCCCCACACAAATAAACTAAAAACAAAACGGTGATGGGATGTGTAAGGATTTGAAAAGATGTTTGTAAAGTTGCACAATAGCACCTAGAACTCAGAGTGTGTGAGGAGGTTGTGGGAAATCCAAATGGGATGAGTCCGAGGGCCTCGTATTCAAAGTTTTACTCATTGGCTGGGCGTGGTGGCTCACGCCTGTAATCCTAGCACTCTGGGAGGCCGAGGTGGGCAGATTGCTCGAGGTCAGGAGTTCGAAACCAGCCTGAGCAAGAGCGAGACCCGTCTCTACTATAAATAGAAAGAAATTAATTGGCCAACTAATATATATAGAAAAACATTAGCTGGGGATGGTGGCGCATGCCTGTAGTCCCAGCTACTTGGGAGGCTGAGGCAGCAGGATTGCTTGAGCCCAGGAGTTTGAGGTTGCTGTGAGCTAGGCTGACGCCACGGCACTCACTCTAGCCTGGGCAACAAAGCCAGACTCTGTCTCAAAAAATAAATAAATAAATAAAATAAAATAAAAAATAAAAAAAAAAGTTTTACTTATGAGAGAGTCATGAAGGGAAGGGTTGCAGGATTTTAATCAGGAGGGACTTTTATAGCATTGGTCGTAAAAGTATCCCAGTTTCTGCCTGAATTGGAAATAAGTTCTCTCTGCGAGGCATCCTGGCACAAGGGCATCTTAAATTCTAACCGTAAAGAGTGCCAGGTTGTTCCTGGCCCTGAAACTGACTATCGTAGGTGCTCAATAATCGTTTAATGAAGAATAGGATCCGGGTGAGGGGTAGAGGTTGGCGTGATTAGAACAGTCAGAGCAAGGCATGCCAGGGCCAGCGCCCTTGGAATTCCCACGTCGCTATGGTAACGCCCTCTCTGCGCACCGAACTACAAGTCCCAAAATGTCTCGCGGCTTCCCCGGCAGGGGGAGGAGTGGCGCAGGTGGGCACGGAACCGGCTTTTCCTCTTTCCTGTAGCGTGATTGGCCCGTGGCTCAGCGAGGCGGCCAATGAGCGCACTTCGAGAGAGCAGCGAGGCCAATATGGCTTCCAGCGCCTGGTGACGGTTGGAGGAATTGAGTTAGGTCTCATGGAGAAACCCCGGGGTATTGAGGTGAGAGCGAGAGGACTTAGCACAACTGGGAAAGGGCACCCCGAGATCCTCGCTCGGCGGGCCCTTCTTTAGACCTTTTAGCGACGCTTTGAGGGTGGAGGGTGGAAGGATGGATAAACTGAGGTACTTAATCTGAGCCAGGACTAGAAGCGCTTAGCGTTACTTTTGGCTCCCCTACTGTTGGGATCCACGTTCCGCGCAGGGTTCAGGGAGGAACAGCCTCCCAGGCTTGGGGGAAGGGGCACTGGGAGCTCCTGAATTTTCTTTGTCCTCCTTGTCTCGTGGTCGGGTTCTTTAGGGCTTGTGAGGCCTGTTACTTCAGGTGGGAAGTGAAGGGAGATTAAAGTTTAGTGAACCTTACTCCGCGCCTGGAATGTTCACGTGCAGTATACTCACAGCAATCCCGTGTTATTGTTTCATCTTTATGGTGAAAGCAGCTGAGGCTTAGACAGGCGGTGCAAGTCCCCGGGAGTTCACGCAGCTGGAAAGTGAAGAATGTGGGCACTAAGTCCGTCAACCCCTAAAACCTACCCACTCTTTAATCATTTGGCTTCTGGGCACCTTATAACCTTATATTTTGGTTTTGTTTTTAGAGATAGGGTCTCACTATGTTGCCCAAGCTGGAGCACAGCAGCTATTCACAGGCGCTATTTATTATAGCTCACTGCAGCCTCCAACTCCTAAGCTCAAGCGATCCTCCCACCTTAGCCTCCGAAGTAGCCAGTACTACAGGTGCCCAGCAAGGGCACCTTACATTTGAACTTGGTTTCCTTTCTAGCATATTTTCATGTGTAGTTGCAAATATAAAGTGGAATCGCTCAAATACTTCACAAGGGTAAAGGAAAATAATATTATGGAGAATAAGAATAATAGCTTACATTTTTAGACCTGTTACTAACTGCTCTAAATAGAACAAGGCTTTGCATATCTTAGCTTAAACTTCATAACAGTCCTCTAAAGAAGGCTTTTTATTATCTCCCTTGTATTGATGAAGAAACTGAGGCAACAAGGTTAAATATCTTGCACAATTAATAAGTGATAGAACCAGGATTCAAACCCAGGCATATCTGATTTGAGAACCTATGCTTCTTTTTTCTTTTCTTTTCTTTTTTTATTTCTTTGAGACAGAGTCTCACTCTGTTGCCCTGGCTAGAGTACAATGGCATCATCATAACTCACTACAACCTCAAACTCCTGGGCTCAAATGATCCTCCTGCCTCATCCTGCTGGGTAGCTGGGACTACAGGCATGTTCCACCACATCTGGCTAAGTTTTCTATTTTTTGGTAGAGACAGGGTCTCACTTCTGCACAGGCTGATTGCAAACTTCTGACCTCAAGGATCCTCCCACCTTGGCCTCCCACAGTGGGAGTATTACAGGGGTGAGCCACTGTGCTCAGCCCCTATGCTTTCAATTAGTAAAAATTGCCAACATTTATTGAGTACTTACTATGTGCAAGTCATTGTTCTGAGTGCTTTACCTGTATTATCTCCTACTTTTCCCCCAAATCCTATTAAATAGGTAGTATTATCCTCATTTTATAAGTGTGGAAACTGAGGCACTAAGAGATTGACTTGTTGGAGGTCATACAACTAGTAAACACTAGATATGGTATTGAGCCCTGAGCAAGAGCCCAAATTCTTCACCTTGCTTCACACCTTTTCTATTACATGCTAGGTAGATTCATATATAGCATCTCATATCCTGTGAGCCAAATATTTTTTATGCCAATTTGAAATACAGTTTTATTTAAGACATTGCATTTTCCACTTACAATACAGTGCTTATAAAGTGCAATGTTATTTCCTTCCCCTGTGCACATGTTCCATATTCAAGTATTAAGAATGCCCAGTAATTTACTACAGCAGCTCAACTTTAAATCTGCCACATAATTTGCTACAAATTTAGCTCCTTCGGTGTTTTACTGCATAGAGCCAAATATTTTTCTTTCTTTTTTTTTTGAAATTTTTTTATTTTTTATTTTTATATATTTATTATTTTTTTGAGACAGAGTCTCACTCTGTTGCCCATGCTAGAGTGCTGTCGCATCAGCCTAGCTCATAGCAACCTCAGACTCCTGGGCTTAAGCAATCCTTCTGTCTAAACCTCCCGAGTAGCTAGGACTACAGGCATATGCCACCATGCACGGCTCATTTTTTCTATATATTTTTAGCGTTCAGCTAATTTCTTTCTATTTTAAGTAGAGACGGGGTCTTGCTCCTGCTCAGGCTGGTCTTGAACTGACCTCGAGCAATCCTCCCGGCTCGGACTCCCAGAGTGCTAGGATTACAGGCATGAGCCACCACACCTGGCCCCAAATATTTTTCTTTTCTTTTTTTTGTTTTTTTTTTTTTTTTTTTTTTTTTT
>VSMD01129146.1:0-26487 GCA_008750895.1 Mirza zaza
GCGTGCATGCAGGGGGCGCGCTTGCGGGGGGCGCGCGTGCATGCAGGGGGCGCGCTTGCGGGGGCGCGCGTGCATGCAGGGGGCGCGCGTGCAGGGGGCGCGCGTGCATGCAGGGGGCGCGCTTGCGGGGGACGCGCGTGCATGCAGGGGGCGCGCTTGCGGGGGGCGCGCGTGCATGCAGGGGGCGCGCTTGCGGGGGCGCGCGTGCAGGGCACACGGAGCGGGCGGTGGCTCCCGCCGGGGGGCGCGCTCTCACCTCGCAGCCCGCGCACCAGCCTCTCGGCCCAGGCCACTCGCGGCGGCGGCCCGTCCCGCGGGAGGTGGCGGCGCAGCGGGTCCCCGCCGCCGGCCGGGGCCTGGAGGTCGCGCCGGTAGCCGCCCAGCGCCCGGGCCGCGGGGCCCCCGGCGGCGGCGGCGGCGGCGGCGGGCCTGCGGGCGCCCGGGCGCCACTCCACGTCCATCTCCACCACCGTGCCGCCCTCCTCGCCCTCCTCCTCCTCGTCCTCGTCCTCCTCGGCCTCGAAGCCCGGGTTGTCGCGGCTCCAGGCCTGGCGCGAGCAGGCCGAGGCCGGCGGGGACGGCGAGGCCGAGGCGCCGGCGGGGGGGTCCCGCGCGGCCGCCCGCCGCACGCGCGCCATCTCCAGCGGCGCGCCCGGGCCCCGCGGCCCCCGCCCGCCCCGGCCCGCCGGCCCCGGCTGCTGCGGCCGCACGCGGCTCGCCTGCACCATCGCCCGCCGCCCCGGCCCGGCCCGGCCCGGCCCGTCCCCGCCGCGCCGGCCCAGCGCCGCCGGGCGCGCGGGCCTCGGGGCGGGGACGGCGGGGCGGGGACGGGAGGAGGAGTCTGCCCGCCCGGCCAAACCGCGCCCCAGCTCGCCGCCAGCCACTCCTGCCTCAGTTTACCAGACTGGAGACAGAGAGAGAGGGACAGAACGGGAACCCTTTTGCGGGGCGGCGTGCGGGCCAGCGAAAGCCAGCATCCGGCAGGGCGAAGGGCTCTTTCTGTCATTCGGACGCCACCCGCTCACCGCGGTGCGGACTTGCTCTGCACGTGGTGGCCGTCCCCTCCCCGATTGTGCGGCTTTGGGGATGTTTTGCTTAGTCTCGGATGCGCTCATCTGTCGTCCGCACACTATGGGGACCCCAAAGGATCCGGCCCTGGGACTCTGTGGCTTCCCCCTGTGGCCAGCTGTGCGGAGCAGAATCGCCCAAGCTCCAGAACTTTACATCCAGCTGCATGCCCTGCCGTTGTCGCCTGCCTTGCATATTTTATTTTATTTTATTTTATTTTATTTTATTTTATTTTATTTTGAGACAGAGTCTTACTCTGTCATCTGGGCTAGAGTGCCCTGGCGTCAGCTTCCCTCACAGCAACCTCCAACTCCTGGGCTCAAGCGATCCTCCTGCCTCAGCCTCCTCAGTAGCTGGGACTACAGGCATGCGCCACCACGCCCGGCTCATTTTTTTCTATATATTTTTAGTTTTGGCCAGTTAATCTCTTTCTATTTTTAGTAGAGACGGGGTCTCGCTCTTGCTCAGGCCGGTCTTGAACTCCTGACCTTGAGCGATCCTCCTGCCTCGGCCTCCCAGAGCTAATCTGCTTTCCTAACGTGGGCATCCATGTCATACCTCCATCTGTGCGGCCTGGTTTATTGGTTCCCTATGCACTTAGGCTGCTAATATTTAGGTAATTTTGCCTACCTATCCCCTGATCCTGCAGTTTTTAATTGAGATATTTGTGTCTTTCTCTTACCTGTGAGCTCCTCAAAGGCAGGGTCTGGGGCAGGGGTCCTCAAACTTTTTAAACAGGGGGCCAGCTCACTGTCCCTCAGACCGTTGGAGAGTGCGCACTGTGGGCCCGGGACTAGTCGGCTGCAAAGCAGGACAGGCAGCAGCGGCAAAAACACTCGGAGGGCCGGATACATGTGCTAGGTGGCCCGCATGTGGCCTGAGGACCACAGTTTGAGGACGCCTGGTCTGCAGGGTCTGGAGCACAAGCCTGGGTCCTCCTGTCCATGAGTTCCCTGTGAAGACGTTTTCTGACCAAGTTAAGGAGCTGGGCATGTAAAAAAGAGAGCGGTAAAGATCCCATCCTGGGTAAGGGATGTGATGCCTGTCACCAGATGAACTTCTAAAGGCAGCACCTTAGCACAAGAGTCAAGGGAATCTTAGCAGGTGCATTCCCACAGAGGACAGCCAGGCCTGAAAAGAGAATGCAAAACACCAGCCAAAGCGTTCCCTGGAGAATAGGTATGATGCAATGTTTCTAAAATGTGATCAGCATCACTTGGGGTTTTTGCTAAAAAATATTATGGGTCCCTACTGCAATCTTATTGGTTCAAAATCTCCAAGATTTCAGTCCTGAAATTCTGAATCTTCTTAGAAGATTCTGGGGTATTCTAAGTTTGGGAAGTACCAAGGTGGGAGGAGCTTCCTAAACATTTCTCCTGTATTTCTATGCTTCGTTTTCACCAGTGATGCCCTCGTCTGGAATCTCAGACCTAGGAGAAACTTTAGTGGTCCTCGAGTCGGACTTATTCTTTGGCTTGTGCCTGCACTGCACCGATTCATCGCAGGGACCCTGCAGACAGACTGCCTGGGTTCAGATCTTGCCCCCCACTTCCCAGCTGTGTGATCTTGGGCAAGTCACTTCATCTCCTTGTGCCTGTGAAAATGGGAATCATGACAGAGCCCACCTCATAGAGTTCTTGTACAGATTAGGTGAATTAATACACGTGTCTCAGTCTGTTTCGGCTGCTGTCACAAAAATATCGTATAACTGGGTGGCTTATAAATAACAAATATTTATTTCTCGCAGTTCTGGAAGCTGGAAAGTCCAAGATCATGGCGCCAGCAGATTTGGTGTGTGGTGAGGGTCCACTTTCTAGTTTACAGACTACACCTTCTAGCTGTGTGCTTACGGGGTGGAAGGAGCAAAAGAACTCCATTGGGTCTCTTCTCTAAGGGCACTGATACCATTTATGAGGGTTCTAGTCCCATGACCTAACCACCTCTGAAAGTCTCCACCTCCTCATACCATCACCTCGAGGATTAGAATTTCAATGTATGAATTTTGGAGGAGCACAAACATCCAGACCATAGCAGTAAGGCATGTGGAACACTGTCTGGCACATGGTAAATGCTGGTAGCATTAGACCTATCATTAGCTCTTATGTCTTAATTATGATAATGATTTTCGTCTATTATATCTGCTTATTTGATATCTTTGTCCCAACTAGACTATGGGCTTCTTCTTCGTCTTCTTCTTTTTTTTTTTTTTTTGAGACAAAGTCTCTCTCTGTTGCCTGGGCTAGAGTGCCGTGGCGTCAGCCTAGCTCACAGCAACCTCAGACTCCTGGGTTCAAGCGATCCTCCTGCTTCAGCCTCCCGAGGAGCTGGGACTCCAGGCATGCGCCACCATGCCCGGCTAATTTTTTTCTATTTTTAGTTGTTTGGCTAATTTCTTTCTGGTTTTTTAGTAGAGACGGGGTCTGGCTCTTGCTCAGGCTGGTTTCGAACTCCTGACCTTGAGCGATCCTCCTGCCTTGGCCTCCCAGAGTGCTAGGATTACAGGCATGAGCCACTGTGCCCGGCAGACTATGGGCTTCTTGAGGAAAGGGCTCCATGCCCAGCACAGAGGATTCCATAACAAATACTTACTGAACACCTACTGTGTGCTAAGCATACAATAGGATACATCCTAGTGTTTCATTGAGCAATCATTGAAATATGCAAAGAGCCTTAGCCCTCTTGGAGGAGAGATTATATTCTACAGGGATTTGAGTTTACATTCTACAGGGATTTGTTGAGTGAATGAATCATGAATCTAGTCAGATGTCATAATTTTAAGTCAGAGCTAGACCTTTGACTAAATCTGTGATTTTTCACATAGAGCTCTTTTTAATTTTTTACATACCATCACTTCTCCTCTGGGTTCCAAGTACCCTTGAGATATTTTTTGCCTGCATGAAACTATTATAAAATTACTGCTCAGAATGCTATTTTTAATTTTGGGGTATTTATTCCCCAAAGATGTTTCCATTTCCCACAGTTCAGCTTTAGAATATAGTAGATTACTGTCAAATTTATTCATTTCTTGTTTGCTCTCACTGCTTTTTGCTAGCAGGTCTGTAGTCCAGAGATATAAGGAGGAGAATACTGATGAAAAAACAATATTATAAAGAATTAATAGAATAGGCCGGGTGAGGTGGCTCACACCTGTAATCCTAGCCCTCTGGGAGGCTGAGGCGGGTGGACTGTTTGCACTCAGGAGTTCGAAACCAGCCTGAGCAAGAGCGAGACCCTGTCTCTACCAAAAATAGAAAAAAATTAGTCAGGCATGGTGGCACATGCCTGTAGTCCCAGCTACTCGGGAGGCTGAGGCAGGAGGATCACTTGAGCCCAGGAGTTGGAGGTTGCTGTGAGCTAGGCTGACACCACAGCACTCTAGCCTGGGGAACAGAGTGAGACTCAGTCTCAAAAAAAAAAAGAAAGAAAGAAAGAAAGAATAGAATATGTAACCACACCTGAACAGCTCAAGAAAAAAGAAAGAAAAAAAGTATATGAAAAAGAAATAATAGAATAAACGAATTAATTCAATTGATATCTATTTATTAGACTCAAATTTCGTGAATAGAAAAAAAACCATTGTCTTAGAGTGAACAAAACAAAATATTTTTTGGGCAGGTCTTTCAGGGAGTTAGGTTCTCATTGGAGAGATAGACATCCTGCATCTAAATAACAATAGACGAGATCACTATTTTGTATCAAATCAATTATGTAGGTTTTTAGCACAAGAGGGTGTTCAGAAGAGAGATTACCCAGGCTGGAGTGGGGAGGGAAGGCAGGCAGGGCCAGATCATACAAGGTCTCAGATGCATGTCAAAGAGTGTAGACATTGTTCTGTAGTTAATAATAATGATATTAGTAGGTCTTTTAAAAAAATAGTGTTAATTACTATTTAAAGCAAAATCTGAAACCTTCTTCGTGAGACTATAACCTCACCCTTAAAAGAATTCAGATTGATTGGAAATGTGTCTACCCATACATAGTTCAGAGTTAGATGTGTGCTTAAATTTTATTTCCAAATCATTGCAAGAAGAAATGTCATTTTAAAAGATTCACAGCAATTTTTTGTGTAATACAACTCGACTAGTATTTGCTCCATTGCGTCCTAAATCTTACATTTCAGGAGTTTCACTGTTAATTTCAATCTTAATCATCATGAATCCCAACACCAACCATCCAATGTGTTTCCTGCTAAATATATTTCTGTTCTTTCTGGCATATTAATGTTCCCTTTTGGGCTTTTACTTTAGCATGTTTATTGGTTTTTTTTTTTTTTGTTTGTTTGTTTTTGAGACAGAGTCTCACATTATTGCTTGGGCTAGAGTTCCATGGCTTCGGCCTAGCTCACAGCAACCTCAAACTCCTGGGCTCAAGCAATCCTCCTGCCTCAGCCTCCCGAGTAGCTGGGACTACAGGCATGCGCCACCATGCCCGGCTCATTTTTTCTATATATTTTTAGTTGGCCAATTAATTTCTTTCTATTTATAGTAGAGATGGGGTCTCACTCTTGCTCAGGCTGGTCTTGAACTCCTTTGCTTGAGCGATCTGCCTGCCTCGGCCTCCCAGAGTGCTAGGATGACAGCCATGAGCCACCGCGCCTGGCCTGATTGTCCCAATCTTATTGTCATATTACAAATTTGCATAATCAACAGGGACTGAAATATTGAGTGGCATAGATAAGATAGTCTGCATGCTGTTTGGTTTTATTTTATCTGTCTGGTAGGTTCTTCCAAGAACACATGATACAAACCTCACCTCTTAGTCTCAGTGGACACTCATAAAAGCCATTTAAAAAGGCAACCTTGGCCGGGCGCGGTGGCTCACACCTGTAATCCTAGCACTCTGGGAGGCCCAGGCGGGCGGATTGTTCAAGGTCAGGAGTTCAAAACCAGCCTGAGCAAGAGCAAGAGCCCATCTCTACTATAAATAGAAAAGAATTAATTGGCCAACTAATATATATAGAAAAAATGAGCCGGGCATGGTGGCGCATGCCTGTAGTCCCAGCTACTTGGGAGGCTGAGGCAGGAGGATCACTTGAGCCCAGGAGTTTGAGGTTGCTGTGAGCTAGGCTGACGCCACGGCACTCACTCTAGCCTGGGCAACAAAGTGAGACGCTGTCAAAAAAAAAAAAAAAAAAAAAAAAAGGCAACCCTAAAAATGGTTCCATCTAATTTAATACTTAGTAGTCTCTGCACCTGTGACTCTTGTATTATTAGAATTGCCTGTTTGTTTCTTGTTTGGCTTTTATTTTCCAGTGTGAACTGATGAAACAGACGTGAGCTGAAGTGTCTGTTGGTCTGGCAGTCTCCACCTCGAAAGGAAATCCAGAAAGAGTGTCTGGCATGTGTAGTATTGCTTAGCAATTCACCCAAACAAACATGTTTCCTCCTCACTTTTTCCCCCCAGTCCTTATTTACTCACTGACATTGTAAAATAAATGTTTACCACTTGACGTCTGAAATCACTAGAAGAAAACATGGCATTTTGGGCTTTATGAGAAGGACTGCTAGCCATAGTAAAACTTTTACTTTATTTGGTTTCTCCCTGTGCTGCTCTCGTAGCACAAGGCTGGGGTTTGTGGTCTTCTTCTTCACGTCTGGACTTCGGTTTGGATTGGCCCGTGCAGGTCCCTGTCTCTGCGGCGGGTGTCTTGGTGGCCTCATTTGCTGGCACTGTGATCTTGATGACTCAACCTCTCTATCTAGCCCAGTTTCCTTCTCTGAATAATGAGCTTCAATACCTGCCTTGGGAATTTCCCACGGGATTTTTGTTGAAGACTGAGGGAATATGAATAAGTTTATTTATTTATTTATTTATTTATTTTTGAGACAAGAGTCTCACTCTGTCGCCCGGGCTAGAGTGAGTGCTGTGGCATCAGCCTCGCTCACAGCGACTTTAAACTCCTGGGCTCAAGCGATCCTCCTGCCTCAGCCTCCTCCCCAGTAGCTGGGACTACAGGCATGCACCACCATGCCTGGCTAATTTTTTTTTCTATATATTTTTAGTTGGCCAATTGATTTATTTCTATTTTTAGTAGAGACGGGGTCTCGCTCTTGCTCAGGCTGGTCTCGAACTCCTGACCTCGAGCGATCCTCCCGCCTCGGCCTCCCAGAGTGCTAGGATTACAGGCATGCGCCACTGCGCCCGGCCCATATGAATAAGTTTATCAAACATCACTGAGTGCTCAGCTAGATGCCAGGCAGCATGTTGAATTCCAGGTAGACAAAGATAAGACATGATTCCTCCCTTCAAGGCGATCCGTGTTATAATCACACTGCCTGGAACCATCCTTATATCTCTCCCAATCCCTCTTCGACACCCGTAAAAACTTACCCATCTTTCTAGACTCAGACTCTAATTCTTTCTAGAACCTTCTTTGAGCAGGATCCTGGCCCCAGCCTGAATTTACTTGTCCCTCTAGCCTGCCAACCTTTACCCTAACATTTCCTACTTTATCCTAAAAGCATCTGTTAATGTCCTTGTCTCCCTGAGTGGAAGAGCAGGGACCTTGACATATTTATTTGGTCACTCATTGGCTAGGAGCTCAGCAGCCAGCCCCCTTTCTAATGAAAATAGTGACCAAGATTTCTTGGGGAGCCACTCACCCTCCTCCCCAGTCTGTGTGTCTCAGGTGTGGCTGGCACTGCCACTAGCTCCCGAGGGGTGAGTGTGGAACCCAGGCTTGGGGACCAGAGCACCATGTCTCCTTGGCAACTGTGAGTGGTATTTACCCAGTATGGTATCCAGTTCTGTTCAGTAAAAATCAGGCCAGAACTCTGGGAGGCCGAGGTGGGCGGATCGTTTGAGCTCAGGAGTTCGAGACCAGCCTGAGCAAGAGTGAGACCCTGTCTCCACTAAAAAAAATAGAAAGAAATTAGCTGGACAACTGAAAAAAAAAATATATATATATATATAAATTAGCCGGGCATGGTGGCACATGCCTGTAGTCCCAGCTACTCGGGAGGCTGAGGCAGGAGGATCCCTTGAGCCCAGGAGTTTGAGGTTGCTGTGAGCAAGGCTGATGCCATGGCATTGTAGTCTGGGCAACAGAGTGAGACTCTGTCTCAAAAAAAAAAAACAAAAAAAAAAACAAAATCAGGCCAGAGCTTTTCCCCCAGATGTTGGCGAAGAAAAGCTTTTCTTCCCACTAGATTCAGAGTGGTGAGGATATAAGTTCAGACAAGCTGGCAGCCAAATGCTGACGCTTAGGGTGAAAAATGGAGCCAACAATATACATGCAAAAAAATACATGTAGCGAAGACTGGAAGAAAGCTAAAATTAGACTAATGTGGGTGGCTGTGCTAGTCAACAACATTATGAAATACATTTTTATCATGTGCCATCTCCTAGCTTTGTCAGAGGTAGATGTGATATTTATCATGTATATCTTTCTCCAAGTTCAAAAGAATTTTGAACAATGTAGGGCCAAGAGCACAGCTCTTTGGGATACTCTGGAAGGATTTTGTTTTCACCAGTTCTAATTTATTCACTAATATCTTTTGCGTATAGTTGTTAAAAAAAAAAACTTTGAATTTAATTGTACTTTCACTAGCCCAGATTTTTCCAGAAGCTTATCAGAATTTTTTTTTTTTTTTTTTTGAGACAGAGTCTCACTCTGTTGCCCAGGCTAGAGTGAGTGCCGTGGCATCAGCCTAACTCACAGCAACCTCCAACTCCTGGGCTCAAGTGATCCTCCTGCCTCAGCCTCCCGAGTAGCTGGGACTACAGGCATGCGCCACCATGCCCGGCTAATTTTTTCTGTATATTTTTAGTTGGCCAATTAATTTCTTTCTGTGTTTAATAGAGACGGGGTCTCGCTCTTGCTCAGGCTGGTTTCGAACTCCTGACCTCGAGCAATCCGCCCGCCTTGGCCTACCAGAGTGCTAGGGTTACAGGCCTGAGCCACCGCGCCAGGCCAAGAGCAGCATTTGATGATATCATTTGAGCCCCTGAGTCAGTACAGTTAGATCAGCCCCAAAGTTTCTTTTTTGATGGATTGATTTAGGTTAAGGTTTCTGTCATTTGCCACTCAAATGGCACTAATAAATTTTAATATACATGACTCATACAGCCTGGTAAGGGTAACGTTAGTCATGTGTGTAAGATGCTAAGTGAACACATGGCTGGAATATGGAATATGGGGGCCTGGCTTGGGCTCCCCTCTGCCAGGGTTAGGAAGTTAGGGACTTGGAGGAGGATGAACCCTGCTTTTCTCTGTAAATATCATTAAAATACAACTTGGAAATCTTTTCTACAAATAATATTCCAAAGAGCCTTCTAAAAGTGTCTTTTCATTCTCTTAACAGTATTTTTGGAAGTTTGAAATTTTGGTAGAGTTCGATTTATGAATTTTTTCTTCTATGACTTTTGTTTTTCATGTCATATCTAAGAAATCTTTGCTTAGCCGCGGCTATGAATATTTTTCTCCCATATTCTCTTCGAGAAGTTTTATCATTTTAGGTTTCACATTTAGGCATATGATCCATTTTGAAATAATTTTTGTATATGGTGTGAAATAGGGATGGTTTTTGGTTTGGTTGGTTTTTGCATAGGAATATCACATTGTGACAGCACTGTTAGTTGAAAAGACTATCTTTTCTCTATTGAATACTCTTTGCACTATTACTGAAATTTATTTATCTCTCTCTTTTTTCATCACGTTAGGACGAACATATCTGGTAGTTTCATTAGTGAAGTTAAGCTTGATTACTGGATAAAGATGGTGACTGCCAAATCTCTCTAGTAAAAAGCTCATTCTTCCATCTGGAATTATTAAATAATTTGTGGGGTAACATTCTGAGACCAGTTGACTGTCTGTTCCAAATCAACTTGTGTGTAAAGATTTTAACATTCACTACTGATAGTTTCCGGAATCAACTATTACACTGTGGGTTGCAAAATGATTTTCTAATTTTATCATTCCTTCTACATTTATTATTAGCTGGCATTCATCTTTCAAGAAGAGTTTTCCTTCTTCAATGCTCTGTCTCTTTCAGTATCACTATATCCTACTGGAATTTTAAAAAATCAATTTGTGGCCGGGCGCGGTGGCTCACACCTGTAATCTTAGCACTCTGGGAGGCCGAGGTGGGAAGGATCACTCAAGGTCAGGAGTTCGAACCCAGCCTAAGCAAGAGTGAGACTCTGTCTCTACTAAAAATAGAAAGAAAGTAATTGGCCAGCTAAAAATACATAGAAAAAATTAGCCAGGCATGGTGGTGCATGCCTGTAGTCCCAGCTACTTGGGAGGCTGAGGCAGGAGGATCGCTGGAGGCCAGGAGTTTGAGGTTGCTGTGAGCGAGGCTGATGCCACAGCACTCTAGCCTGGGCAACACAGTGAGACTCTGTCTCAAAAAATAAAATTGATTTGTTATAATTCATTACTGCCCTTACTCTTTTTATTGTTCGAATTCCCCTAGTTTGGGCCAAAACAAGCCCCCTTCGAGTCTGCTCTTTGGTCCCTTGCTTATAAGCCCATTTTGTCTTTGAGTGCTTGCTCTCATTCTGTCAGCAAAAGATGTCCCAGGCTCATTCATTCTTGTAATGTCCCAGTCTACGAGCAGCAGGCAGCCTTTATTGCAATGAACCCGTGGCAGTTGTCAGTTTTGTGCCTCCCAGTTGCAACCCAATCATGATGCTACTGGAGTTGGCTGGTGCCATGGCAAGCCTTGTCAGTAGAGGGCAGTGGCGGGACACCTCGGGAAGTGGGCTTGTCATGCTGTCCCCAGCTCCGCCAGCACTGTGCGCAGGGAACAGCTGGGGGAACTCACTCTGCAGCTGGTTTCCGGCTCAGCAGTCCTGCCCCGGGGCTCCTGCTCCCCTGCCTGTGTCTGCTGGCACCCCGGGTAGGGGCCTGGGGGCCAGCCCAGTGTCCCTATCCAGGATGACACAGAGAACTTCTCTGCCACCCCCTGGGCTGCAGACGCGCCCTTTCCAATGTCCTCCAAAATCTCAGCTTTGGGGAGAGGGTCCCCCTTTGCAAATTGATCCTTCTTTGGGTACTCTCATCCTTATAGTATTGGGGGTTTTTTTGGTTTTTGTTTTTTTTTTGAGACAGAGTCTCACTCTGTTGCCCAGGCCACAGTGAGTGCTGTGGCGTCAGCCTCGCTCACAGCAGCCTCCAACTTCTGGGCTCAAGCGATCCTCCTGCCTCAGCCTCCCTCCCAAGTAGATGGGACTACAGGCATGCGCCACCATGCCCGGCTTATTTTTTCTATGTATATTAGTTGGCCAATTAATTTCTTTCTATTTTTAGTACAGATGGGTCTCGCTCTTGCTCAGGCTGGTTTCGAACTCCTGACCTCAAGCGATCCTCCCGCCTCGGCCTCCCAGAGTGCTAGGATTACAGGCGTGAGCCACCACTCCCGGCCCTTATAGGATTGTTAAAGTTCTCTTTTATCCTCTCTGCATAACTCCCTGTTTTTATTGAATAATTCTTATTTATTTATTTCAGCATATTATGGGGGTACAAATGTTAAGGTTACGTATATGGCCCTTGTCTCCCCTGCCCCCTTGAGTCAGAGCTTCAAGCGTTTCCATCCCCCAGTTGGTGTGCCTCACACTCATTATGTCTGTATACACCCATCCCCTCACCCTCCCACCTGACACCCGATAGATGTCATTCCTATGTGTCCACTTAGGTGCTGATCAGTTAATACCAATTTGCTGGTGAGCGCACGTGGTGCTGGTTTTTCCATTCTTGGGACACTTCCCTTAGTAGAATGGGCTCCAGCTCCAGCCAGGAAAACACAATAGGTGCCAGATCACCATTGTTTCTTAGAGCTGAATAGTACTCCATGGTATACATATACCACACTTTATTAATCCACTCATGGATTGATGGGCACTTGGGTTGTTTCCACAGCTTTGCGATTATGAATTGTGCTGCTATAAACATTCACGTGCAGGTGTCTTTTTCATAGAGTGACTTTTGTTCTTTTTTTTTTTTTTTTGAGACAGAGTCTCACTTTCTAGAGTGAGTGCCGTGGCGTCAGCCTAGCTCACAGCAACCTCAATCTCCTGGGCTCAAGCGATCCTCCTGCCTCAGCCTCCCAAGTAGCTGGGACTACAGGCATGTGCCACCATGCCTGGCTAATTTTTTGTATATATATTTTTAGTTAGTCAATTAATTTCTTTCTATTTTTGGTAGAGACAGGGTCCTGCTCAGGCTGGTTTCAAACTCCTGACCTTGAACATTCTGCCCTCCTTGGCCACCCAGAGTGCTAGGATTACAGGTGTGAGCTACCGCGCCCGGCTGTGACTTTTGTTCTTTTGGGTAGATGCCCAGTAGTGGGATTGCTGGATCAAATGGTAGATACACTTGTGTCGCTTTAAGGTATCTCCATGTTGCTTTCCACAGAGGTTGCACTAGTTTGCAGTCCCACCAGCAGTGTAAGAGTGTCCCTCTCTCTCCGCATCCATGCCAGCATCTATTGTTTTGGGACTTGTTAATAAAGGCCAACTGAATAATTCTTTATATTAAATTTTCCCTGTTCAAATGACTGGTCTGTTTCCTGTCCTCTGAATGAACCCCGAGTAACAGAGAAACAGTGCAGGGAATGGTCATTGAATGGTGCCACCATTCAAAGATGTGATTGCAGGATGAACTTGGTCATGACCTTGGATTTGAGCCAGTGCTGAGCTGCTGGCCAATCGTGTAGGAACAGCACGATTAATCAAACTATCACCTGCAGCTGATTGCGACAAAATGCCAACTGAAGCAAGTACACTGGGAGCCCAGGGGCTGCTGTACTTGTGTGATCCTTTCTACAAAGACTGTGACATGGGGTTGTGTTCTCTTAGCTACAAAAGCTTTCCCAATACCCAGATTGTAAAGTAGCTCACTCATATATCTAACATTTTTTATAGCTTCCTCTTAAATTTATTGATTTATAACAGTCATACACATGATATTTTTGGACATGCATACAGTGTGTGATGATAAAATTAGGGCAATTGAGATATCTGTGACCGAAAACATTTTTCTTTATGTTTGTAACCAATTCTTCTCTTCTAGCTGTTGTGAAATAGGCAATAAATTATTGTTAACTATAGTCACCCTACTGTACTGTCAAACACTAGATCTGATTCCTGTCTCTAACTGTACTTTTGTGCCCATTTGTCAACCTTTCTTCTTTTTTTGAATTTTAAATTTAATATTTTTTTAATATTTAAAAATTATAATTATTTTTCTCTCTCTTTTTTGGATGTTGGCTGTCATCGATATCAACCTTTCTTTATTCCTTCTTGTTCCTACCCTTCCCAGCCTATGGTAACCACCAATTTATTCTCTATCTTCTTGAGAACCCCATTTTTAGCTCCCACATATGAATAAGAACATACGATACATGTCTTTCTGTGTCTGGTTTATTTCACTTAATATAACGACCTTCCGTTCCAGCCATGTTGCTGCAAATGACAGGATTTCATCCTTTTTTTTAATGATTGAATAATATTCCATTGTATATCTATACCACACTTTCTTTATCTATTCATCTATTGTTGGACACTTAGGTTGATTCCATACCTTGGAATATGAATAGCACTGTAATAAACATGAGAATGCAGATATCTCTTTGATATAATGATTTTCTTTTCTTTTTTTTTTTTGGATATATACTCAGCAATGGGATTGCTAAAGCATATGGTAGTTCCATTTTTAGTTTTTTGAGAAAGCTCCATTCTGTTGTTTTCCATAGTGGCTGTGCTAATTTACATTCTTACCAACAGCATATGAACATTCCCCTGTCTCTGTCTCTTGGCCAGCATTCGTTATTTTTTTTGATAAAAGCCATTATAACTGGGATGAGATAGTATCTCATTGTGGTTTTGATTTGCATTTCCCTGATGATTAATCATGTTGAACATTTTTTCATATACCTGTTGGCCATTTGTATATCTTCTTTTGAGAAATATCTATTCCGATTTTTGCCCATTTTATTTATTTATTTTTCTACTGTTGAGTTGTTTGAGTTCCTTATGTATGGTGGATTCTAACCCTTTATCAGATGCATAGTTTGTACGTATTTTTTTTCTGTCATTTGTGACAACAGAGGACATTATGTTAAGTGAAATAAGCCAAGCATGGAAGGACAATTAGTGCATGATTTCACTTATACAAAATAAAACTTAAAAAATAATGCATGGGCAGTAAAACAAAGATTACAGCTACTGGACAACTATGGAAAACCAAATAAGAAAAGCACTTGATTCTGGGTCCACTTAGGGCTTAGGGGGGAAGAAGGAAAGAAAAGCAACTGACACCACCACAATCTCAGTACAATTCACCATGTAAGATTTATTCACACCGACTGAGATAATCACAACAAAATATACACTAATTTAAAACAACAAAAGACTTTAGTGACATAAAATGTTATAATCGCTTGTGCAAAAGTATTTTGTTTGCTTCTATATAAATTTCTATGCATAAAAGAATAACAAACATTAAAATGCAGTGACAGTTTGCATTTCTTCTATGGAAAGAACACAGACAAAACCCTGAAGCTTTTAGTTTACAAGGTGTTACCACGAAGCCACAAACTAATGATCAAGCACATCTATTTCCAGGTTCATATGCATATACATTCACCCACAAAACTGAGAAATAAGCATTGCATGTTCTCTCATCCTCCAATAATGCATTTTTTTTTTCTTTTTACTAAAAGCAAAGCAAGACATTGTATTTTTGTCTCCTTTTAATTGACTTCAGAAGACGCACTCTCTAATTCATGAGAGATGCGGAATTTCAGGTGTTTATCTTCTTCCTTACTCTTGGGGTCTGGGACTAGCCTGTCTTCCTGGCTAAGGAATTCATTGCTGTGGGAATGTTCCTGACTGTCAGTCACGTCGGAATGCTCATTGCTGAAACCATCGGCCTTCCGCTTGTGTAGTCTGGATTGCTCGTGGCTGTGGGTTTCCACACTTGGGTCATCCATTTGACTCGTTTCGTGACTGTCCTTTCCCAGGTTTCCCCGAGCAAAAGGCACATTCAGGCGCTGGGCAATGGGGACAGCCTTGTGTGGACCATCCAAGTCCTCACTTTCCATGTGCGAGGTGAGGTCCTCGTCTATAGAGTCAGGAAACTGAGTCACAGGACAAAAAGAAGAAAAATTACATGAATAGCCAGGGATGGGAACATTGTAAATTCTTCTCTGCTTTCTATTTTTTAGGCCAACTTATACTGAAAAATGGTCTCAATGAGGCTGAAAGAACACTAGCATGTTACTTTGTACTTTACCAAGCCCTTTTCACCCATGCCATCTCACACTTGAGTGTGTCATGAACCCAGTGAGGTAGGTCGAACCATGTCTGTTCTACATAAAGGGAAAGTCAATTGAAAGTTAAAAAGTTAAGTGAATAGTAAATGTCAAGGCTATGTTAAATTTAGATTCCTTGATGATGGAGTCAGTGTGATTTGCAACTCTCCAATTCTTTTTTTTGAGACAGAGTCTCACTCTGTTGCCCTGGCTAGAGTGCTGTGGCGTCAGCCTCGCTCACAGTAACCTCCAACTCCTGGCCTCAAGCGATCCTCCTGCCTCAGCCTCCCAAGTAGCTGAGACTACCATGCCTGGTTAATTCTTTCTCTATATTTTTAGTTGACCAGTTAATTTCTTTCTATTTATAGTAGAGATGGGGTCTCACTCTTGCTCAGGCTGGTTTCGAACTCCTGACCTTGAGCTATCTTCTCACCTGGGCCTCCCAGAGAGCTAGGATTACAGGTGTGAGCCACCGCGCCCGGCCTCTAATTCCTCTTAGGTATTTAATTTCAAAACATCACCATGAGTACTTACCAAGATAAATGAAAACTTATATTCACAGAAAAACCTAATGTGAATGTCTACAGTAGTTTTATTCATAATTGCTAAAACTTGTAATCAACACAAATATCCTTCAACTGGTAAATGGATAAACAATAGTATATCAATGCATTGGAATACTACTCAGCAATAACAAGGAAAAAAACTAAAAAAAGAAAAATCACCATGATATTTTGAAAATAATTGCTATTTTTGAAAGTCTTTTTTTTTTTTTTTTAATCTAAAAAAAATTGAGTAGTAGGCCGGGCACGGTGGCTCATGCCTGTAATCCTAGCATTCTGGGATGCCGAGGCGGGCGGATTGCTCGAGGTCAGGAGTTCGAAACCAGCCTGAGCAAGAGCAAGACCCCGTCTCTACTATAAATAGAAAGAAATTAATTGGCCAACTAATATATATGTAGAAAAAATGAGCCGGGCATGGTGGCGCATGCCTGTAGTCCCAGCTACTCGTGAGGCTGAGGCAGGAGGATCGCTGGAGCCCAGGAGTTTGAGGTTGCTGTGAGCTAGGCTGACGACATGGCACTCTCTCTAGCCTGGGCAACAAAGCGAGACTCTGTCTCAAAAAAAAAAAAAAAATTGAGTAGAATAAAAAAATAATAAAATAGTAGAATAAAAAGAAAATTTAGAGTGAGGATTTGGAAAAGGCAACATTAAGGAGAAATTATCTGTAGCCATAGGGATTCAGAAAAGATAAATTAAAAAAAAAAACAGAAATAAATAATGTAAAACATTTTTTAAGAAAAAAAAGTAAAAAAAAAATAAGGAGACAGTATCTGGATTTAAACAGAAAGCACCAACGTGGGAAAAGGGTTTGTGTTCAACGGTCACAAAGTAGATAGCTAGTGAACGCTTGCTGAGTGAACGAGTCAACAAGTGAATACACAAGACTCTGGATTTTTCTGGAATTGAGCCCTGAAGTCAGAACCATCCCATGCGTCCGTCAAGGGTTTACCTGGATGTCATGGCTGGGGAACTTCTTGGATTTTGACTGCAGCCCATGAGCCACGCTGTCACCTCTGCCATAGTGCGTGTCTGCTGTGGGGACCGGCGGGGTGACGACTGCGGTTGTGGGGGTGCCCCCGGGGACCTGAGTGACCATCTCTTCCGACTCGTCAGAGTGGTGAGAGTCGTCGGGGTGATCGGCTTCATCGGAGTCGTCTGAGTCCACCGAGTCGTGGCTGTCCACGTGGTTGGCATCATCATCGTCACCTTCGTCCTCCATGTGGTCTTGGCTCTCGTTGGATTTGCTTAGAGAGGAGGTCTGAAAACCAAGAAGGCCAGGGAAGTTAGCGTGTGGGTTTCTATTTTCCCTGGCCCTTCACGAGGACCATCCTTTGCTCTGAACTATCAGGGAGGTAAATATTATTTAAATAGAAATTAATATAATTTAAAAAAAAAAAGGACGTTAGTCTCTTACTGTCTTTCTTTTATTTAGTTTTAGAAACTTCGCGTTCACGATACACATCATGGCTTTTAGGAGCTACATTCTAATTTCTTCTTCTTCTTTTTTATTTTGGCGTGTTATGGGGGTACAAGTGTTAAGATTACTTATATTGCCCATGCCCCCTAATTTCTTCTTTTAACACAGGGATCAATGAAGCAATATTCCGAGGCACTTTTCTTGCTTGCCAGCAAAAAAATTATTTTCAAGCCACATATGTCATATTGATATGGTTTTTCCTTGTACATATCAGACATTATCTACTTTACTAAAATCAATGATGCAAGGCTGGATGGGGTGGCTCACGCCTGTCATCCCGGCACTCTGGGAGGCCGAGGCAGGAGGATCGCTCGAGGTCAGGAGTTCGAGACCAGCCTGAGCAAGAGCGAGACTCCGTCTCTACTAAAAGTAGAAATAAATTAATTGGCCAACTAAAAATCTATAGAAAAAATTATCTGGGCACGGTGGTGCATGCCTGTACTCTCAGCTACTCGGGAGGCTGAGGCAGGAGGATTGCCTGAGCCCAGGAGGTGGAGGTTGCTGCGAGCGAGGCTGATGCCATGGCACTCTAGCAAGGGCAACAGAGTGAGACTGTGTCTCAAAAAAATAAAAATAAAAATTCAATGATGTAGTAGATTCAGATACATAATCGTGAGACTGATTTTTTCTGTTTGAAATGAGAATGATCAAGAGATCAGAGCATCTATATTTTAATGTGTATATCAAAACTTACAACCACCTCTCTATTAGCATGGATAATTGAAAAGTGACTCTGTTTTATATTCACCTGTATATAAAAACTGCAGCTCAAAACAGTACAGTGAATTAATCAATTAATGGCTATTGAACATAAAATCAGCAAATACACTGGGTCATTTATGGAACTTTCCTTAATAGAGATTCTTAACATATTCGATTTGAATCTTAAAGAAAATAAAATTATCTCTTCACTTGGGAAATATATTAATAATCCTGATAAAAAGAATAGTTATTAAGTACATTATTGTGTTAGGAACAGAAATGTTCCTAAAGGCAAAATGTTGACTCTGATAGGCATTAACTGGATGCTTATCAGATATTACGTAGCTATAAAATACCTTAAATAAATTGCAAGTGGCTTAATGTTTCCAGTTATAGGCATCCATGAACATTTTCTGCAATACTAAACTTACCTGAAGAAACCTGCTATTTCTGATATTTAGTAATAACGTGTTTTCCTTTCTGGGCCAGTTTTAGACCGGCAATTTACTGGAAAACTTGCTAATGGAATCTCATCAGAAGAGAACCCAGGCAATGGCTTCTTACATCTCTCCAGGGTGGGATGGGCTTCCAGTTGGAAGTGAGAACTTACCTGTTGTTTAAATTTAACAGTTTCTTCTGAGGACACGGCATTCTGAAGAAGGAAGGGCATGTATTATTAGTGTACATCACACATGCTAAGCTATTTGATTCAAAAGTTAGCCTTATGCAGGGAAATGCAAATCAAAACTACAATGAGATATCACTTAACTCCAGTGAGAATGGCCTTTATCAAAAAGTCCCCAAACAACAAATGCTGGCGTGGATGCAGAGAGAGAGGAACACTCCTACACTGCTGGTGGGACTGCAAACTAGTTCGACCTCTATGGAAAGCAATATGGAGATACCTCAAAGGGATACAAGTAGATCTACCATTTGATCCAGCAATCCCACTACTGGGCATCTACCCAAAAAGATCAAAAGCCACTTTATGCAAAAGACACCTGCACTCAAATGTTTATAGTAGCACAATTCACAATTGCAAAGCTATGGAAACAACCCAAGTGCCCATCAATTCATGAATGGATTAATAAAACGTGGTCTATATATACCATGGAGTACTACTCAGCTTTAAGAAACAATGGTGATCTAGCACCTCTTGTATATTCCTGGATACAGCTGGAGCCCATTCTAAGTGAAGTATCTCAGGAATGGAAAAACAAGCACCACATGGACTCACCAGCAAATTGGTATTAACAGATCAACACCTAAGTGGACATATAGGAGTAACATTTATCGGGTGTCAGGAGGGTGGGAGGGGGGAGGAGGGGATGGGTATTTACAACCAAAGAGTAAGATGTGCAACGTTTGGGGGATGACATGCTTGAAGCTCTTACTTGAGGGGGGAGGGGGATGGGCAATATACGTGACTTTAACACTTGCACTCCTATAATATGCTAAAATTAAAAAAATTGAAAAAAAAGTTAGCCTTATCAATGCAAGCGGGTTTTATTTTTCAACCTCTTGGTGAATGGCTTAAAGAGGGAAGAAGCCAAGATGGCGGATCAGTCAGTGTTCTACCGTATTTCCCTGAAAATAAGACCTATTGGTAAAATCAGCCCCAGCAGGATGTCTAAGTACGTGCGCAATAGAAGCCCTACCCTGAAAATCATCCCTAGTGATGGGCGTGGCTATGAAAAATCAGCCCTAGTGATGGGCGTGGCTATGAAAATCAGCCCCAGTGATGGGCGTGGCTATGAAAATCAGTTCTAGTGATGAGCGTGGCTATGAAAATCAGCCCTGGTGATGGGCGTGGCTATGAAAATCAGTTCTAGTGATGGGCGTGACTATGAAAATCAGCCCTAGTGATGGGCGTGGCTATGAAAATCAACCCTAGTGATGGGCGTGGCTATGAAAATCAGCCCTAGTGATGGGCGTGGCTATGAAAATCAGCCCTAGTGATGGGCGTGGCTATGAAAATCAGCCCTAGTGACGGGCGTGGCTGCGCAGCGCATCTGCACAACCCACGCGTGTGGTCGCGGAGCGGGAAAGAACACGAGCAGCCCTTCTCATCCGCCCCGTGAGAGCTCTAGTGCTCGACAGGAGAGATCGGGGCCGGTGGCTCTAAAGGAAACAGAGTCGCAAGACATTCAGGATGGGATTCGGGGTCTGGAGAGTGAGGATGATGTTCCAGAAGAAGACCACTTCACTGTATTTGAATCGATGTAGATGGTTGTACCGTACTTAAAATGAAATAACACATCCCCTGAAAATAAGCCCTAGGGGGTCTTCTTGAGGAAAAAGAAATATAAGACCCTGACTTATTTTTGGGGAAACACGGTAAGCACACATTTACCAGCTGGGAGGTGGGATCCATTTAACCAGCCGAAATGGCCTACTGAGTAGCCATGTTTCATTGTTGCTGTTTGATTTCAAGAAGTTTACAGATACCTGTAGTGCCAGGAGGTTCTTCTTCTGAGATGGGTCAGGCTTGAGCCATGTGGCTGCAGCATCTGGGTATTTGTTGTGAAGCTACAAGAAAAGGTGCATATTTGTCATTACTCAAAAAAAGAAACAGGGAAATTTCCAAGGGATCGACTGGAGAAAAAATAACTATTCTTCACCAATCTTCATGGAGAGAAGCATATTCTGCATGCATAGCGTCAACCAGAGCCTCAGATACTTGTTTATACTTTATTTTTTCTTGCAGATTCATTTAATGAGCTCTGGTGGCCAGGTGGTCTTTACAAGTGCTTTATAAATATACATTCACTTGATATTAAATGATATAGGAGATAGATATCATTATCATCCCCATCTTATGGATCAGGAAACTCAGCCACGGTGCAGTTTAAGTGGCAGAAATGGCAGACCTAGGGTCCAAACCCAGGCAGACTGGCTGTCAACACTGGTCATCACACTGTCCCTTCTTGTTCTTCTTTTTTTTCTTTTTCTCTTTTTTTTCTTTTTTGCAATAAGCTTTAAAACACAACTAATGTGCCTTCTTGCTCTATGCTTGCTGGCTGGATTTTTCTCTTGGATAAAGCACATCTAAAGCAGAGGTGCCTTGAATTGCTGTCTGTCTATATTGTTTCCTCACCATGGAACAAGGAAAAGTTCTCTAAGGCTATGCTGTCTACCATAGTATCCCTTCATTCTATGGGGATTTAAAATTTATTTATTTATTTATTTATTTGTTTATATTTTTGAGGCAGAGTCTCACTCTGTTGCCCAGGCTAGAGTGAGTACTGTGGCGTCAGCCTAGCTCACAGCAACCTCCAACTCTTGGGCTCAAGTGATCCTCCTGCCTCAGCCTCCCGAGTAGCTGGGACTACAGGCACTAGCCACCATGCTTGGCTAATTTTTTCTATATATTTTTAGTTGGCCAATTCATTTCTTTCTATTTATAGTAGAGAAGGGGTCTCGCTCTTGCTCAGGCTGGTTTCGAACTCCTGACCTTGAGTGATCCTCCCGCCTTGGCCTCCCAGAGTGCTAGGATTACGGTTGTGAGCCACCGCCCGGCAGGGATTTAAAATTTAAGTTAATTAAAATGAAGTAAAATTTAAAAAATTCGATTCCTCAGTTGCACTGGCTATATGTTAAGTGCTCAATAGCCACATGTGTCTAGTGGCTATCTTACCAGAGAGTGCAGAAATACAATCTTAACGATCATTGCACGAAAGCTCTATTGCTGTAAGATGCCATTGGTGTAAATGGAATGGTGTTTTCTCTAGCCAAGTTATTTATCTGGAAAATGATGACAGTATGCTAGCGCAGAGGACTGGAAATTGCTCTGAATAAGTGTCACCTGATCAGCAATATCATCCAGGGCTAATCACTCCATGTCCCTGTCATTAAGAATGAGAATCCTAGGGGTTCCAGGGAGTCCTTTCTGCAGCCATGGGGGGTGGGGGTGGGGTGGGAGGTGAGGGGTGGGGGATGGGAGGGTGGGGAAGTAGGGGGTGGGGAGTTTGGGGGTGGGGAGGATGAATGTAGAGGGGACTGGTCAGTAGCACTTAGAGTTTCTCTCTTGCTGGACTCTAACCAGAGAAGTTTAATATTGGCCTCCTCTGAAAGTTTTTGCTAATAGAAGGGGTTCCTTACCTAAAAAAAAAAAAAAGATGCAAAAACTACTGAACTAGACAGATGAGTTCAAAGTTTTCCTATTGATTTTTTATATATATGCACATTTATATTTATGTATTACGCTTATATTTTTTCTCATGGCACATGTAATACTGGCTCAAGGAGAATGCCTGTATAAGTTGAATTTTTACAAAGGTAATATGAAGAAAATATAGCTAAGCAAAAGGAACAGACTAAAACCCACCCAATTTATCCTCCTAACATTCACAGATAAGCTGTGTTTATTTTCAGGGGTATATAACCTTACAGACTTTCTTATCGTTTTTACTAGCTCTAAGTTTTGGGGATTCTAGAAGGTTGAGCTCTTTACTTATCTCTTATTACTTATCACGTAATGACTTAAAAACTGTTACGGCTTCGTGTGCCTTTTGAAAATGCATCCTTGCCATGGTTTATCCTATTAACAAAACATTCATTCTTGCCTCAAATAGTGGGACCTCTGTCTTCACTGGAGATATTTGTTTTTCTGGTTTCTTATTGTGATTCATCACCTGTGTTCTCAAATCATTTGGGAAACAGACACACGTACACACGGCCACTCTCACACATGTACACACACAGAGAATACTTCTTTTAATGTCTTCATTAAGCAATCTAATTGCAGTCGCCCTGGGCAACTCTATATTGGCTTTTATTCTGCCCATTTGAAATTGGACACTGTGTGTGACTTTTTGTGCCAGCTCTTGGGGACAATGCCCTTTTGTTGGTCTGCTGGCACAGTTTCATCTCTTGCAGAGGGGTAGGTACAGCTATAGTGCTGGTCAAATAAACATAATGAAGAGTTTGGTTTGGTCTT
This sequence comes from Mirza zaza, assembly GCA_008750895.1. Classification (NCBI taxonomy): domain Eukaryota; kingdom Metazoa; phylum Chordata; class Mammalia; order Primates; family Cheirogaleidae; genus Mirza; species Mirza zaza. Next base: position 23,005 of record VSMD01129146.1, read on the forward strand.
ATGTCTGCCCAGAAAAATGTGATCTAATGTCAGCTGACAAAACACAATAGATACCAACAGCATAAACAGACTTTCTTTTTTACAATGGGCTTTTTCGCAAATATCTCAGGCAATATTGTGACTATTAGGGTCACACAAACAGTCCTAATATCTGGGGAGAATTTTAAACTTAGCCTTCTACTCAGTAAAGCAAAAGATGAAACTTCCTGCTATAAAACTGTATGTGGACTCTTAGAAAAGAAAAAGTCACACAATTTCATAGAACTCATTTTACATGTGATAATGGCCTAGCCGACTTATAGCATTATTTTATGATGTCAAAAAAAATCTAGCTTGGTTTTCAGAGCATATATATATATTTTTAAAATTATACCATGCTTGGTACTGGCGTAGGTTCCCAGCAGGCAGCCAATAAATCCTTGTCAATTAATAGGCTTGAATATGAAGATAAGTAAAATTGCAACGAATGTTTGTAGTGCTTCTTGCAATCGTTGCATGAATAATTTAACTGTGGGATAAACCTAAAAGACGCTTACCTGTTTCTCCTCAGAGCTGCCTGAATTAGCCGGTTTAACCTTTGAGAGAGAAAAGATGAAGAAAGCTTACAATGTAAATGTTTTCCCAGCACATGGAAGCACACAATTCAGTTATCTTCAGGAATTTTCTTTGAGAATCGGGTGTACTCACTGGTAGGGCGTAGGCAATGCCAAAAAGGCAAAAGCAAATCACCGCAATTCTCATGGTTGAGATTTTTCCTGCAAAATATTTTGCAAGGGAAATTCAGTATCTTCAGAGGTTCAGACAGTTATGCTACCACATCACAAAATCATCACAAATAAAATATATTTTTTATCGGATCTTTTCTATTTCATAGAGAAGACTTTCCGTTTTAAATTTTTTTTGGTTTTTTCAAGTTAATATTTGTATTGCAACTTCTCCTCTCCATTTCTTACTATTAGGCAAGGGAGAGAGGGAATTGACATGTCTATATTTACTCAATTCTTCGATGTAGAGTTCCAGAGATTATACCGTTACTGCTTGATATCTCCAGCTATTTTAACCTAAAAACAGATCAACAGTCATTTAATTAGGCCAGGCGAGGTGGCTCACGCCTGTCATCCCAGCACTCTGGGAGGCTGAGGTGGGAGGATCGCTTGAGGTCAGGAGTTCGAGACCAGCCTGAGCAAGAGCGAGATCCCCCCGTCTGTACTACAAATAGAAATTATCTAGACAACTAAAAATATATAGAAAAAATTAGCTGGGCGTGGTGGCGCATGCCTGTAGTCCCAGCTACTCGGGAAGCTGAGGCAGGAGGATCGCTTGAGCCCAGGAGTTTGAGGTTGCTGTGAGCTGGGCTGACACCATGGCACTCTAGCCCAGGTGACAGAGCGAGACTCTGTCTCAAAAAAAAAAAAAAGTAATTAAATGAATAAGCTACTATGGGAATACTTACTTTTCAGAGGAAAAAAAAAAATGCAAATAAAAAAAAAATGAAAGAAATTTGCTTTATATTTCCAACATGATTTTTAACTGAAATTGTTAAGTAGGTGCTACTTAAGTGAAATGAAGCTATCTCTGGAGTTACTTATTTAAGTAAGGTATTGTAAAAATTGGAAATGAAAAAGAAAACACTAAGAATAGTCAACAGCTTTTCTATATGTGATAACTGAGTCTATATAGCGTCATACAGCTATGTTGGTGAAAATTTTAACAGGTAAATTTAGGAGTAACATATTTGGAGAGGATTCCTTTCCTTGAAAATCAGATAAATCATTTTAAAAATAGGATTATCATCACATGACATTAGCACGAAATATCCTTTTTCTTTCAAATGCCTCCAGAGTGATCTATCCATTTAAAACGATACAGGTAGAATCATTTCGGAGGGGCATAGAATTTTCCTTTTTTTCTGCTAGGAAACAGTAGTATCTGTTCTTTTGAGGACCCAGTGGAAGAATTTTGAGAATTTTGAAGTTTTATATTCGACTGGCTTTTGAGATCCTTGAATACCTTTGTTCCCAGAGACCTGTTATGTATCTGATCTGCTTGTTCAAAAGGCTAAGAACAATTTTTGTCTGTTTAAGAGGGTTACAGTTAAAACTATTTTCCTTAGAACTTTGATTTCCCCATAAAATTCCACCAAAATGCCCAAACCAAATGCACAGCAGCAAACTGCAGGCTTACCTTGGTCGTGTCTGGCTGAGACGGTTGCAGCTGGCTAGAGAAGAGTCTAGTCCCAGGGGTTGCTGCCTGCCTGTCTTCTCTCCTTGCTGGTGACAGCCAGGACCTCCTGGAATTTAAATGCTGTTGCAGACATTCTCCACCAACCCGGGGAGGCGGAGAGATGGGTCATGAGGTTTTCTGCCACTGCCCAGCAGCCCACACTTCCCTGTCTGGTTTTGTGGTTAGGAAAGGAAAAAAAAAAAAAAAAAAAAAAGCGGACACATCTACAGTTAAAACATTACTCATGTGCAATATCATTAACTAGTCTTCTCATTTATGGGATTGGCATTCTGCAACGACGAAGAACACTTAGCCCCCCCCCCCCAAAAAAAAGTGTGTAGGGGGGAAGTAAGTAGTTCTTACAAAGGATCTATTTTATTTTATTTTTTACTTTTTTTCAAATTTATTTTTTTAAATATTTAATTTAAAAAAATTTTCTTTTTCTTTCTTTTTTTTTACAAGACTCTCATGGTGCTCAATTATTTAATTTTTAAAAATTTTATTTTTTCTTTGACAAAGGATTTTTATTGTTTCTGAATAAGAGGCAAAAATATCAATGTAAGTCAGCCATGAATAACATTACAGAGAATGGATTTTTTTTTGTTTGTTTCTGTTGGTTGAAGTAACAGATACAAGTAGTGTCTGTGAGCACATTTGCTTCTGTGATTATACTAGTGAAAGGCTGAACCACTATTGTTCAGGCGTACAAAGACTCCAAGAACCTCCCTCTATCCTTTGTGACTGAAGCTCGGTTTTGTGACTTTAAGCAGAAGCTTGTCATTTAGGCAAATGGCATCAGTGACATTGATATTCCTATTCATGCCCATGAAGTTGGATTTACAGTGACAGTTCAAAGACATGGACTTTTGTTGCACTGTTTGAATGGTTTGGGGGTGAGAAGCTGATCACTTACTGCATAAAATAGAAGAATGCTCATTTATTCTAGATGCTGCAGAAATAAAGTAAAATAGTTTCTGAATGAGGGCAGGCTGACTGCTCAGGACTTTGGCTTTGAATGTCACTCTGTCACTAGTGATATCTACAGGAAATCACTTAGTCTACTCAGACTTGTTTCCTTATCTGTAAAATGCAGCTGCTATTGCCTAGCTCGAGGGATTTTTGAGAGATTTAAGTGAATTAGTGTATGTCAAACTAACCACGCTTGGCACCTACTGGATGCAAATGCCCTGCACATCTTAAAGACTGTGCGTGTGTGTGTATTTTAACTATTACTAAAAATTTTAGGGGGAGCAGGAAGCC
>VSMD01129148.1:0-10628 GCA_008750895.1 Mirza zaza
GGGAGAGAAGACTGGGGCAGGAAACTGATTAAACAGTAGAAGAGCTATTTATTCAGTCCTGGGTTTTAGAACATCTGAATCTGACATTTGGTATGAGAGCTCAGTTATGAGATATTCTTTAGACAAGGCACTGGGGTTGAAAAAGCTGGAACAATGAGCCAAAACATTAAAACACACTTGAAAAACACAGATAAAAAGTATGAGAGGAAAAATTAACAGACAAAGAAGATAAACCTAGGAATCTCAATATTAGTTTCAAACTCTAATAGGAGTTCCAGAAGGAGAGTACAGGGATATCAGAAATAAGCAAAGAAATAACTAAAGAAATTTTCTCAAGCTGAAGATCAACTTGGGGCTTCAGATTGAAAGGGTCCATCATATGCTAAACAGGACTAACAATTAAAGCCCTGAATGTAAGCACAACCTGATAAAATTTCTGAACATTAGGAGTAAAGAGAAAAACTCTAAAACTTCAAGTTAAAAAAAATCACCTACAAAGAAATGGCATCAGAATTTTCATCTGAAACATGAGATGATGTAATAAAATTGAATTATATCTTTAAAATTCTCAGGGGGAAACAGAACACAGCTAACTGCCAAATTAGCACTTAATTATGAGAACCAAATAAAGATATGTTTAAAAATATAGGTTCTCAGAGGGTTTACAATTAATAAATTCTCTATATTTTGTTTAAAAAAAGTTCAAATAACTGTTTAATTTTTTTCCATCAGAATCATGGAATCAAAATTTAGATTTCAGAAGACTATACTATTGAAGGAGAAACATCTGACCTTATTGTGAATGCTATTGTAAATTCCATTTAAAAATCCAACACTGGAGATAAAAATTTGTTTTCACAGTGATATTTCTTAAAGAATGTTTGAAAATATAGTTCAGCAAAATAAAAGATGAATATATGAGATCCAAAAAGCAGCACTAAATAAAGAAATAATTAAATCTTATAGTTAAATCTAAATAACAATTGGGAGCATAATAAAACTGTTAAGAATTGATTCGTAAGACACATACAATCAAAAGGAAAAAAACAGAAAGAAAAAGAAATATTCTGGCACTAAACTAGTAGAGATAGCAGATAGACAATACAGAGAAAAAGCATGTCTTGTTTTGGTGGGGTTTAGGTTATAGATACTGATTAATCCTTAGCATTGTTAGAAAAGTAGAAGTTCACAGATGTTTGTTAAAATGTTAAAAGTAATAGAAATATAACTTTCAAAACCTAAGTAAAAATGAGCAAAACAAATCATATTTAAATATTTATTAAATGTTTAAGTGCCAAGTTCTGATAAAGCACTTAGCATGCATTCAATCTTTTAGTCCTTACAATAACACTTGGAAATAGTTATTATATATTCATTTTACAGATGAAGAAATTTATACATAGAGAGGCTAACTCTCTTGCCAAATGTCACAGAGATAAGTTTGGGGGTGGGAGGGAGGCAAAATAGAAAAAATTGAAAATTTGACAATAGGAAATAAATTGAAAAAGTATCTTCAAATTTATCAGTAACCACAATACATATAAATGGGTTAAATTCATTGATGTATTGCATGGAAAAATTTATCTATAGGTTATTAATAAGAGGTATTTAAATAAAAAACAGCAAAGAAAGTTCGAAAATAAAGGTTGAAAAAAAACACCTAAACAAATTCCCCTAAAATATAAGCTGACCTAAATTTGTTTGGCTAATAGAATGCAACTGAATTGATATGCAAGCTCATCAAAAGGCCTTGAAACTTCTGCTTTTACTCTGTTGCTGCTCTGAGTCCACCATGTAAAGATGTGTGAGCTAGCCTTCTTGAGAATGAGAGATTATGTGGAGAGGGAATCTAGGTGACAGTAAGCACCAATCATCAGACATATGAGGGAGGTCATCTTGGACCAGATGGCCCAGCCAACAGATGGTTGTAGCTACATGAATAATTTCAGTTGAAATCACCAGAAGAACCACCCAGCTGAGCCCAAAGCAAATGCTGATTTACAAACTCATGAACAAGTAAAATGGAGGTTATGGTAAGCCAATCAATTTTGGGGTGTGTTGTTCCGCAGCAATAGCTAAGTGAGACCATTATCTATCATTTATAAAGAATTCTACTGATAAAAGTAAGCAGCTTGACTACAAAATGGGCAAGCAAGTCACAAAACAAGAAACACTATGTCTGTTGACTTGATTCAAAGCTTGAAGAGGCTTGTTGATGGATTAGAACTAGGACTTGGGCTCTACCGTCAGTCTGCCTGGGTTGGATTCCTGGTTCCCTACCACCACAACTGTGTGGCCTTGGACAAGTTACCTAAATCTCTTCAGTCCTCAATGTCCTCATCTATGAAATAAGTACATAAATGCTTTCTGTCCCATAGGCTCATTGTAACTTTACTTGTATTAACTACAAATAAATTATGCTTTTGCTTCTACTGCTGTAAGTGGCTCTGATGAACTCTTGAATCCAAAGCAGTGAATGCATACAAGAAGCTAAGCTGTTTTACAGAAGGCAGTAGAGGAATAAAAGAGGGAAGGTGTTCATAAAGATAATGCTTGCTTAAATTTCACTGCCTTAATCGTTCTAGCTTTACTACTAAAATATGTAGAAATTCATGATTCTGAATCTAACTGGGATTTAGTAGAAAGGCAATCATTTGAATTTCAAACAAAGAAGATATAATTATTATTATTGCCTGTGGATTTTATATTTTGGTATATTCTGTCTTCTAGATGTCTTTAATTATATACAATTGTTTTCTCATTATTATTAATTAAAGACATATGGCAGTGATATATCACCTCCTATATTTTCCTGGATAGAGCTGGAACCCATTCTACTAAGTGAAGTATCTCAAGAATGGAAAAACCAGCACCACATGTACTCACCAGCAAATAGGTATTAACGGATCAACACCTAAGTGGACATATAGGAGTAACATTTATCGGGTGTCGGGAGGGTGGGAGGGGGGAGGAGGGGATGGGTATATACAAACACAATGAATGAGATGTGCAACGTTTGGGGGATGGACATGCTCGAAGCTCTTACTCGAGGGGGGAGGGAGGGCATGGGCAATATATGTAACCTTAACACTTGTATCCCCATAATATGCTAAAATAAAAAAATAAAATAAAATAAAATAAAGACATATGGAAGAACTAATCTGAGCATCTGAGCAACATAAGACAAATATTTCAATGAGAAGATTTCATTTAAAAGCAAAAAGCAAGTTGATGTTTACATACATTTTTGCAGCTACTGCAGACAACTGTACACTTTTTTATTAGATGCTTTTAAAATATTGAAAACATTACAAAGACTAACATCATTATTTTTGTAAGCTAGTTAACCAATAGAAATAGTGTGCTCAAAGCCTTTTACTGCCACCTTGTAATGTCATACCTATAGTGTAGGGGCAGTCATTTACAGAGTCAAAAAATGTATACCCTACTATGCTGAAATACCAAAAAAAGGTTAGATAATGTTTATATAGATGTGTATGTATGTATATAAAAATGTATGTATGTGCATATGTACATATATATGTTCATAGTTGACACAGTGAGACTATCAAGATGAATTTGGAAATATAAACTGTTAAAAAGTTTTCTCTGTTTCATAGCCAGCATGATTTTACCAAGAACTTGCAATAAAAGAATACTTCAAATATTTTTACACTATTAAATAACAAAAATAAATTAAGAAGTTTCTAGCTGGGCAACTTTGGGCAAGTTACTGAACCTCAGTTTCTCCATTTGGAATAGGAATAATGATAGTGCCTAATTCATGAAATTTTTGTGAGGATTAAGAAAGTTAATATATGTAAAGTGCTAAGAACAGTGCTTGCCACATAAAAGGCACTTAATAAATCTTAGCTATTATTGTTGTTATTCTTACTGCAGCTTTATTGGGTGTCTTTGATATGTCCAACCCACCAAATCTTAAGAATGTGTCTCTTTTAAATGATCCCAAATATACTATAAGTTTGGTTAATAAACTCACCATTGTGTATTTCTGACTAAGCCAACCTTATGTTTTAGAATGTTTTAAGGTGAGATAACAACAAAAATAATGTTTAAGGATTGATTAATTTTCTGGTTATAAAAAAGGATTTTAGCAGCTTGGGATATCATAGGGCCAACAATTTTAGATGAAGTTTAAGATTTGGGTTTAAAATATCTGATAAAAAGAAAGAATACAGTGTCCAAAGTTTTGTCTTTAAATGCACCTGCTACTAGCAAATCCACTTTCTGGGGCCTGCAAATGACACACTAATAAATGTCTTTTGCAGACCTCCTCACTTGGCAGGACAAACTCTCTTCATTTGAATGGTAATGTCTTTGGAGAGTCCAAGGGCCAAAGAAATAACTTGGGTCAGAAAGAGTATAAAACTTTTATAATAACAAATTACAAAAGAGAGTAAAATTATGAACTAACCTGTTAAACTCATCATTCTGCTTGGATAAGTATGTGCATTTCGTGGACAGTATAACTGAGCACTATTACAAGATAAGCTGAAGCTGGTGGATTAGCAGCTCCTTGGGACCCAAGATATTTCTAGGAGCATAACTCTTTCTAAATCCCCCATTTCTTCCACCCTCTTGGGGCAGTTCTTCAGCTAATGCCCCTTTTGAGAATTCAATCCACTTCCCTTTTAGAGTTGCCATTTCCACAAGCTGCTTCTCTCATTACTTTACTGTTCAAGCGGAAAAGGCCAACCCCAGGTTATTCTAATGATAGCAAACACCTCATAAAGAAACCTGCCAAATTTACTTTTCCACAGAACATCATTTTTATGACTTTTCGTGAGTCCATGAGGAAAGAAAGCATCATGTATAAAATATGACCTCCAGAAATCTTGAAGATACTAAGAATTATCCCTACAGTGTTAGATCGGTGGGTATATCAGTCTATAGGATGCTGATATGTTCAGTTTCCCCACAGGAATTCATCAGTGTGTCACTGTACCTTTTTACCCACAAGAGGAGATGAGAGTTGCCCACAAAGTTAAGGCATTTTTAGAAATGCCCCCAATTGAAAAGAACTTTAAGCTTTGGAGTGTATTCTTTTCCATTCCTGGTTTTGTATTTGTGTGCAGGGATCACCTTGCTTTAGTCTGTAACACCCTGGCAGAGACAAAACTTGGTATAATTAATCCAGAGTTTGGAATGTGTGAACATGGCAAGTTTCTTAACCTCTGTACCTCAGTTTTCGAATCTGTAAAAGGGGGGTATTAAGTGCATGGTGTCTCATAGGGTTATGATTAAATTAAATGAATTAAATTCTGTCAAGCACTTAAAACAGTAGCACATAGTAAGAACTATGGAAGTGTTTTAAGTGAGAATTCTCTCTTTAACAGTAAGTTTTTCAAAACAAATTGCATGAAGACGTAAAAAATGAATTAGTAGAGGCAAAGGACTATAAAGTCCTTTGGGAACAATGCTTATTTCCACATTGCAGAGTAAAGGGTTTTAGAGGGGCTGCTTCCAGGAGGAGATTTTAGGAGCCAGAGAATGAATCCCCACTGCTTCCTGGGAAAATGCCTGCTCACTTCTACTGGAGCCTCAAGTTTACAGCTGTCACGCCCCTAGACCCAAGGAAAACCGCTTTCCAAGGGAGCCCCAGGAAATCCCTACCTGGGCAACCCCTTATTCAGAAAACAGAACTCACATTGCATCTGACTCCCGCTCTGCCCTCCCCAGTAGCGACCTCTCCCCTGCCTTGGAGCTGAAATAGATCAATAGAATCCCATCCTAAGGCGACCTTCATAGAGGAAGATACCTGGGAAGTCTTTGCTACAAGTTTAAAAGCACAGATAACCCTGGCCCAAATCACAACAGGTGCCTTACCCTTTGGGCCCTCCTCATGACCAAGAGGGCACGCGGGGGCCTCCGCATAGGAGCCACAGGATCAGCGTGGGACAGGAGCGGAGGCGGGGGGGCGGGGGGGGGGTCTGCTATTCTCCTTGGGAAATTATGTCCTGATCTTTAGCATTGCTTTCTTCAAGGGCAGGCTCACCAGAGCTCTTTCCTCCAAACATACTTTAAGGATACTGTCCTATAAGGTCTCCTTGCGTCCCCCTGCCCCGCCTGTAGTAGCATTATTCAGCCCTAAAGGGCAACCTAAGACTGGCAGCACCCAGAGCAAACACATTCTCCACACTTCTCTGCTCATCCCAAACCTCGCTTCCCCTCCCCCTCCCCCAGGTAACTGACCTGCGACAGACTGATCTGGAGGTTGCGTCCCGCAGACCTCCGGGCCCGGTCCAGCCTCCAGACACATACCACGCTCCACCTCTACCTAATCAAGTTGCCTGGGCGAAGCTGCTGCCAAAACAGTTGCTCTTTGGTGGGGCTGGGGACCCGCCTCCTCGCATCCATCAGGCGCTAGCTCAGCACCCCGCCACCCGGTCCCGCTGCCTGCCGCACACGCCCCTGTCCAGCGGCGCACTCACCTGCAGCTGGGCTCGGCTGGCGTTGCCCGCGGCCCCGTCGGACCCGTCGGCGGCTCCGGAGCCGCGCAGCACGGTGATGTGCAGTGTGAGCAGCAGCAGCCCCAGCAGCAGCAGCAGCTCGGCCGCCAGACGCACCATCCTCTTGAGGCGCGCGGCTTTAGGACCCGGCGCGGCGGGCGGCGGCTGCGGTGGCGCCGGGGGAGGAGGAGTAGGAGCCCGGGAGCCCGGCAGCGCGGCTCCCGCCTCGGCCCCCGCCGGGGCCCCGCTCCCCGGGCCCGCGGGGCTGGCGCTGGGCGCGGCGGGGCGCGCCGGGCCGGGGGAGCAGGAGCCGCCGCCGCCACCGCACCACGGCGGAGCCACCGCGGGGCCGGGGGTGTCCAAGCCGGCTGCGGAGCAAGCCCCGGCGCTGCCCGGCGGCGGCAGCGGGGACGGGGACGGGGACCGGGGGCTGCCCGGGACCCGGGCCGGGCCCGGGGCCACCCTGCGGGCAGGGGGCTGCGTGGTCGGCGGCGGGGCGGGCGCAGCCGAGCCCCCAAGCGCACATGGGCGCCCCAGATGTGGCCGCGGCGCCGCGGCTGGAGCGGGAGCGGCCGCCAGAGGAGCGCGGGGAGGAGAAGGAGGAGGAGGAGGAGGAGGAGGAGGAGGAGGAGGGCTTCAGCTGCGGCCCGGAGTTACCTCCACGCTTGGCTCCCCCGCCCTCGCCGCCCCGAGCCACTCACCCGGCAAGCCACCTCCACTCTTCTCCGCGCTCCGCCCGGCACTCAGAGTCCCTGGGTGGGCAGGATCCAGATGGGGGCCCCGGGCACACGGAGGTTGTTACTGTTTGGAGGTGGCCGGGGCACCCCTCTGGCGTCTGCGTCCGACTGCCGGGCTGTACCAAGTGCGCGCTGCCGAGGTCGCTGTGGCGGGCAAGGGCAGAGCCCTCGTGCGCACTGAGGCCGGGGGCTGTGGCGGGCAGGGGTGCCTGAGCAAGTTTAGAAACCTTTATTGGCAAAGTGGAGCTGGAGTTGTGGTGATGGAGAACCGAGGGGGCGCCGGACAAGCCAGGTGTCTGTCTGCGACTGTACACCCCTGCCTAAGCAGGCGAGGCAAGCGGGGAGTGACAAAGTGTCGTCCCGGAAGGATCTTGACACTTGCTCCTGGACCCGGGACGGCCCGATAGCTGGGCACTGCTGCTCGCGCGTCCGCGGCGCCCAGCAGAGCCAGGGCGAGGTGAGTGGGCTCCGCGGGGCGTGGGTCTAGTCCAGCGCGCAGGTGTCGCGGCGGGAAGCTGCAGGCGCGGTGTCCGCTGCTCAGCAGCTCGGGACGTAGGTGGGGCACTGGGGAGTGAATGTCAACTCTGGCAGTCTTGGATCTGGGGGGCTCATCCCGGGGGTGCAGCTCCAGGAGGGGATTTGGGGGCTGGCGTCGCGCAGCCGTCGCTCCAGGGCCACCGCCTCATGACCTCGCTGCAGCCTCTGGCTCCTGCGCGCTGTTCATGCCTTGCAGGGGGCAGTTGGCGAATGGAAGGACTCGGGGATGGAGCTGAGGGCGTGGGGTCCTCGCCTCGGATACCAGAGGGAACTGGGTCCCGCGATGGGCTCAGGTCACCGTCGTAGCACCGCGCGTTTCCCTCTCTCTTGATCTTGCTCTGGCTCCCGCCTTACCGAAGTGGCTCTGAGTGGTGGAGGCTCAGCGTGGCCGGGGCCTTTTATACTGTGTTTCCTCCGCCTCCCACCCCTGTTTCCTCCCTCCCTCCTCCCCTGCGCTGCCTGCCCAGCCCTTCCCTCCCAGGGAGCCGAGCCCTAGTCTGGGCGTTCGCGCACGTTCATTTCGCAGATGTCCAAGGCTGTCTCGCATCCCGGATCACAGCGCCCAGGGACGGGTCCTCGGGATTCTCCCTTGGTGAATGAAATTAAACAAACAAGACTTTCTTGCCAGCACGTCCCTCGGCAACCCCCACGCCCCCAATTTTCTGCCCTCGGCGTCCTAGAAACGGTTGTAGAATTCTTAATTTAACTATCTTTCGAGTTTACATCTTCTACGCGAGGCACCTCGGCCAAGTCCTACGGAATGAAGACAAACACTTGCACAGTTACAGAAGTTCCTTAGATCACCCGGCGCTTTGCAGAATTGAAATAGCGGTGCTTGTTAAGGGATGCTGTGCTTGCTGGCTGCGCTCATTTGTGTAGGGGAAGGGAAGGGCTAACTGACTCCTTAAAGATGCCTGAAGCATCTTTAAAATTCTAACTAGCTCCAGCATCTTATTAATAAACTGGCAGCTGTTTATAGGGCCCGTGATATCTTTTCCTTTTCAGTAGTTTTTTTATTTTTATTTTTTGGAGGGGGTGGGAGAAAGAAAGGGGAGATGTTTGGAGCAGGTACTTGCTTTGGATTTTTAGGCAATGGGTCCAGTCACACATCTTATTTTGATCTTCAGGGCTCTAAAATGCCAGTAATTGTCAACTGGAGCGCTGGGGGCGCGCGAGGGGGGTGGGAATTTGAAACAATAACCATCAGTAGTTCAGATGGGAGATCAAAGAGGGGATCCCGGCAGCTTTTGAATCCCACAAGGATCCTCCTGTGTGTTTTCTAATTAGGATCGCTTTAAAGGGTTGGGGCGGGAGAATCCGCTCAGAGATGGGACATATACATTAAGATGGTAAACTAGATTCCTGTAGCCAAAGAGAGTTTAAGGATGGCTCTCACCCCCAGTTGTGCCAGATTGTGATGTGGGCACACAGGGACAAATGACTTTCCTATTGCTGGAGGCGGGCTGGTCTAAATTAGAAGCCAGGGGCTTCTGTGTGCTGCCTTTTCATCACACACAGTCCCCGCATGTCGGCCTCAACCGCCTTGCCTCTCATCTAGAAGTCACAGTTTCGGACCTAAGGAAAAAAAAAATGACTTTAAAAAAACTCTGGAAAGAAACCCTTGCCATGAATGTACATTCTTGTAAAATTGTAAATGGAGATTTGGAGATCAAAGTCTTTGTAAAATGTTGTAAAAATTGTAAATTGAATTTTGGGGGCAGATGTCTTTGTAAAATGTTGAACGAATTGTATGAAAGAATCCTATTAAAATCTCTTCATGCTGAGAGATCCAAATTCCAGGTGAGTTTATGTCTAGTAAGCACATGTGACTAGTATTGATGAACACCCCTGCTCTAGGACTGAAGTTGCCAGTCAAGGCTGCCAGCAGTGCTCTGCTTTTGAGGAGTTAAGGAACACTGGCTTACAATTCTTGTACAAAGAGAATTACAAATTTAGTAGCCACCAATTAAGTTTCAAGCACGTTTATGAAATTGTACTACTAGCTAAGGAAAACTCTGCCTCCTGTAGAGTTCCACAGCACCCATTCATATCTTTATCTTTGATCTTACTGTATCTAAGTAGGATGTGTCTATTTGCATGTCTGACTTCCCACCAGATCTAGAGCAGGATCACCTTTGTGCTAGAATATTCCAGAGCATCCCTTCCCTACCCCCTACTATCCAATTTTCTTTCTGGGTTTATAGCTAGCAGACATTTTCTAGGCACATTTGGATCTAGGTGGGCCAGTGAAGAGCTTTGTTCCTTCCACATCTGACCTTGAAGCATACTGAGTGATTTTCTACATAGGTTCTTTCTTTTCAGCATGGAAAGAGTGCAAAACCTGAGTAATTGCTCAAAAGAGAGCTATTGGGCCAGGAATATTGGCATTTAACCTTGTGCAAATGAGGTAAAACTGTTGTTCAAAGACACTGATCTGGGGATGTTTGCTCAGCAGCTGGTGTTTTTTTTTTTTTTTTTTTTTTAAGATGACATTTCTTTTTTTTTTTTCTTTTTTCTTCTTTTTTTTAATTTAATTTTTTTATTTCGGGATATGATGGGGATACAGATTTTAAGGTTTCAATAAATGCCCTTTCCCCCCCTCCCCCCACAAGTCTGAGTCTCCAGCATGACCATCCCCCAGATGGTACACTTCTCACTCATTATGTATGTATCTACCCATCCCCCCCACCCCCCTACCCCCCCATCCCCCATCCCCCTGCCCAATACACTATTATTTTAGTACCTATGTGTCCACTTAGGTGCTGCTCAGTTAATACCAGTTTGCTGGTGAGTATATGTGGTTCTTGTTTTTCCATTCTTGGGATACTTCACTTAGTAGTATGGGTTCCAGCTCTAACCAGGAAAATATTAGATGTGGTATATC
>VSMD01129153.1:0-22682 GCA_008750895.1 Mirza zaza
ATGTGAGGAGCGATTAGTAATAATATTTTAGCTATCAATTGCTGATAGGTGCCAGTCACGGGGGTTCACTTTATATGTTTTCTTTTTTCTTTTTTTTTTTTTTGAGACAGAGTCTCACTCTGCTGCCCAGGCTAGAATGCTGTGGCGTCGGCCTCACTCACAGTAACCTCCAACTCCTGGGCTCAAGCGATCCTCCTGCCTCAGCCTCCCGAGTAGCTGGGACTATAGCCATGCACTGCCACCATGCCTGGCTAATTTTTACTATCTATTTTTAGTTGACCAATGAATTTCTTTCTATGTTTAGTAGAGACAGGGTCTCGCTCTTGCTCAGGCTGGTCTCGAACTCCTGAGCTCAAATGATCCTCCCCCCTCGGCCTCCCAGAGTGCTGGGATTACAGGCATGAGCCACCGCTCCCGGCCCACTTTACATGTTTTAACTTGTTTAGTGTTAACAACCACCTTGGTGGATGTAAGTACTGTTACCTCCATTTCACAAACGGAGTACGTCGAGTTTATATCCAAGTTTATACAACCAGTAGGAGGCAGAAGCAGAATGAAAACTCAGTCTGGTGTCAGAGCCTGGATTTTTAACACTATTCTCTTGCCTCATATAATAAAATATGCCATTACACGCTATATCTTGCCTCATATAATAAAATATGCTATTACATGCTATATGTCTAGAACAGGCGTCCTCAAACTACGGCTCGTGGGCCACATGCGGGTGTTTTTGCCCGGTTTTTTTTTTTACTTCAAAATAAGATTTGTGCAGTGTGCATAGGAATTTGTTCATAGTTTTTTTTTAAACTAGAGTCCGGCCCTCCAACGGTCTGAGGGACAGTGAACTGGCCCCCTGTTTAAAAAGTTTGAGGACCCCCGGTCTAGAATACAGCCTATTCCACGTATTCCCAATCATGTAAGTCACATGACAGATCCAGTGCTAAGGTAAAATTGTAAGCTTAACAATATTGGGTTTGGAAAAGATGTTATAAAATGCAGGTTTATCTTAATCAGAATCTAAGTACCCTGTTTAATTCCCTCCAAATAGCTCAGATTGGGCAGCGGAGCTTTTTGATGACTAAATGTTCGTGTCCTCAATGTGTTTACTTTAGCGCAATATTAAAGCAGTTTTGAAAAGGTACAGGTGTGTTTGGGTAGCTTTTCTCTCTTTAAGTAGTGAATTTGTAACATTAACGAAAATGTTTTTGCACCTGGATTTGGAAAGCGATAACAAAACTTTCTCAGCCTAAGAATACATTGGTACTCCTACTTAAGAATTCTTTTTCCGTGGTTTTAAAATATTTTAATTCTAAATAGTTTGGGGAAGGCCCACGGCAATAAACAAATAAAACCTGTTTACATAGGTGCTACAAAACCTTTCCTTTTCATAGAGATTTTTGTTCTTTGCAATAAGCTAATAATCTTCAAGCAAAGGGGTTACAGTATAAGAAATAAAAAATAATTTTTTTTTGTAGATTCTAAGGCTGTTTGTTATCCATAGGTTTAAAATGATTCTGCTGTTTTGAATGTTTTTTTTTTGTTCTTGTTTTTTCATGGTCCTACCTGATAGTTCTGATTTTGTTCCTCCTTCTTCTTTTTTTTTTTAGTTATATTTGAGTACATCTTCTTTTATTACTGAGTAAACCATTAACAAACATACACTCACACACAAACACACAACTTCCCCCTCTGACTTGGGTGGGGCAAAGGCAATATATGTAACCTAAACATTTGTACTTGTGTAATATACTTTTTTTTTTTTTTTTTTTTTTGAGACAGAGTCTCACTCTCTTGCCCAGGCTAGAGTTCCGTGGCGTCAGCCTCGCTCACAGCAACCTCAGTCTCCTGGCCTTAAGCGATCCTCCTGCCTCAGCCTCCTGAGTAGCTGGGACTACAGGCATGCGCCACCATGCCTGGCTAATTTTTTTTCTATATGTTTTTAGTTGTCCAATTAATTTCTTTCTATTTTTTAGTAGAGGCGGGAGTCTTGCTCTTGCTCAGGCTGGTCTCGAACTCCTAACCTTGAGCGATCCTCCCGCCTTGGCCTTCCAGAGTGCTGGGATTGATTACAAGCATGAGCCACCGCGCCCGGCCCTGCTTGTACCTTTTGACTTTTGTGATTGCTGCTGGTGTGAACATCATTAAAAGGTACCGGGACTCATCATTTCCACAAACCTATGGATACATTTTTCTATACATTTTAAACTTTTGTTTTGTTGTTGCCGTTACTTGTCTGTCAAATGCTTCTACAGTGCTTGTTAGATTATATCATTCTTGAATTAGAAGAAAATGGATTTCTATGTAGATATAATGAAGAAAACGTGTTTCTTAAATGCCATCAAGATGTAAATATTGATGGTTATGTCGAGGATTGCAAGAATTTCGGTTTTGTTTTCACAGCTTTTCTAGTTTAGCTTTTTATAGAAGGCAGAGAGAGCAATGTTCTCTGAAGCAGTGAGCTTCCAAATCTTGTCCCCTAGTAACAGGCATTATCTGAAGCACCTGAAATCTGCTCTGAGCCTTGGAGAAAGGTGCTAGACGTGATGGCACACAGGGTCACAGAGCAGAGAGGCTTGGAACGAGCACGACGTTTTTGGGCAAAAGGGCAAGCGCACCGCTTGGAATGTCTTATCAAGAGAGGGACGCAGAAGTGAAAAGTAATCCTTCTGCTTTATTTTGGCAATTTTTTTTTTTTTTTTTTTTTTTTTTTTGCTGTGCTCGCTTTTGGCCTTTGCACTTGGCAAGAACGGGGAGGCCCTGGAGCAGGTCCAGAGGAGGCCAGCAGAAGTGATGTGAGGAGTGGGCGACCAGCTCCTGAGGGAGGGCTTGGCAGGATCAGGGCTGTTTAGCTTGGAGAAGGGACGGCTGAAAGGGGGCGATTCAACTGTCTTCAAGTATTTGAAAGGTTCTTATACGGAAGATGCAGAACAGATGTTCTCTCACTTTCACAGGAGGCCAAATAAAAGGGAATACTTTCACATTGCAGCAAGAGAAAAGTTTCGTTCAAGTCTGCCTTGAAGACGGACATGAGTATAAAGAAGGGGTCGAACGCCGAAACGGGCAACCCAAGGAAGATGGGGAAGTTTAATCCGAGGAGATCTTTAAAAATGGGAATAGACAGCCATCTGGCTGGGATGGTTTAAGTGTCTTCCTCCCCGTAGCTCCTGAAACTCTTCCAGCTCTGAGATTCTACGCATGTTGATTCCACTCTCCTGGCGTTACCTGGAAAAAAGTCGGTCAGGAGCGTTTATGCAAAGGGTGGAAGGTGGAATTTAGCAGAGGCCGAGATCAAAGGGCCTCTGGGTGTTTCCATGGGCATCTTTGATCTCCTCCTAAACCAAACAGGTCTTGCTGACTGGACCATGGATGGAGGAGAAAGGGTTTCTTACCTGTCCAGGTGTTGAACTGCAATATATGTGGCCTCTTTCTCTGGGCTTTCTGGATCTGCAAATGCTACCGCGTTTCCCCGAAAATAAGACAGGGTCTCATATTTATCTTTCCTCAACAAGACACCCCAGGGCTTCTTTTCAGGGGATGTGTTATTTTTTTTTTAAGCGCGGTACAACCGTCTGCATTGATTCAAATAGAGTGGAGTCGTCTTCTTCTGGAACATCATCCTCACTCTCCAGACCCCGAATCCCATCCTGAATGTCTTGCGACTCTGTTTCCTTTAGAGCCACCGGCCCCGATCTCTCCTGTCGAGCACTAGAGCTCTCACGGGGCGGATGAGAAGGGCTGCTCGTGTTCTTTCCCGCTCCGCGACCACACGCGTGGGTTGTGCAGATGCGCTGCGCAGCCACGCCCCTCACTAGGGCTGATTCTCATAGCCACGCCCGTCACTAGGGCTGATTTTCATAGCCACACCCATCACTAGGGCTGATTTTCATAGCCACGCCCATCACTAGGGCTGATTTTCACAGCCACACCCACCACTAGGGCTGATTTTCATAGCCACTCCCACCACTAGGGCTGATTTTCATAGCCACACCCACCACTAGGGCTGATTTTCATAGCCACACCCACCACTAGGGCTGATTTCATGGCCACGCCCATCACCAGGGCTGATTTTCATAGCTACGCCCATCACCAGGGCTGATTTTCGGGGTAGGGCTTCTATTGGGCACATGCTTAGACATCCTGCTGGGGCTTGTTTTATGGGGAGGGCTTATTTTCGGGGAAGCACGGTAATTTAGGAAACTATAACAGCCGATATTATGCTAGAGATCAAGCATTACATTCAGTTATCTCGCTTCCTCCCAGGGCGGTGATTTGTTTCTCCTTTCACAGACAAACTGAGATTATGAGAAATTTAATCATTAGCTTAAGGTCCTTTAACAACAGGCCAATGCAGAATTCAAACCTTGGCCTGCTTGTTACTTTTTTTCTATTCTAGGGAGAAGTCGTGTACGTCTACAAGCATCCTCCATTGATACTGGCAGCTTTTGTTTTGCTTTTTAATATTAAGAATTAGGTTGGCTCCAAAAGCAATCATCTGCCTTAGGAGAACATGAAGAAATATGTGTTCAATGAATGAGGGCCAAGACTTAGGTTTGGGGTAAAATTCAGTGACATTTTATGATAATGTGTCATAATTAAATTGCTCCTCTCCACCAAAGCAGCGTTGTCTATAACCAAGGATGTTTATTTCCTCTGACTATTAGACCCATAATTATGATAATTGAATGGCGCCCTCCTAAATCATAGAAGCTTTACCATTCAAATAAGCTTTGGAGTTTGAGCATCTAGACTTCCAAAAGGCTACGAGCAACATGAGCTATCGAAAACTTCCACAGTAAACTGAAACCCAAAATAATAATAGACTATAACCCTTTTAGAGGAAATTTAAGAAAATAACAATTTGTATGTACTTAATTCACTAATTTTTTTTTTTTTTGAGACAGATTCTCCCTTTGTTGCCTAGGCTAGAGTGAGTGCTGTGGCATCAGCCTCGCTCACAGCAACCTCACACTCCTGGGCTCAAGCAATCCTCCTGCCTCAGCCTCCTCCCGAGTAGCTGGGACTACAGGCATGTGCCACCATGCCCGGCTAATTTTTTTGTATATGTATTTTTAGTTGGTCAATTAATTTCTTTGTATTTTTAGTAAAGACGGAGTCTCGCTCAGGCTGGTTTCGAACTCCAGACCTCAAGCGATCCGCCCGCCTCAGCCTCCCCAGAGTGCTAGGATTACAGGCATGAGCCGCCTGGCCTTAGTTTTGTTTTTTGATAACAACAGGCAGATATAGCAAAACACCAAACTAACTCCCTTCAAGAGAAAAAAACAACAACAACAACAACACAACAATAAAGTAACAACTACCAAAAAGGCAAAACCCTAAAAATGAATAGTGACGCCCAAACCCAAACCTATTGACAGATGTTCTCATGATTGACATATTTATTGATCATGCTTGGCGTATTTATCATGTATGATATCTTAAACTAGCACTGCTAACTATTTAACAGACTTTGGCTGCAGAAATCTTCTGGTGGCATTCATTGCATGCGACCGTAAAAAGAGCCCTTGCTAAAACGCCCGCAGATGAGGTGGCGACAATTTTAGGCTACTTTGCTCAGCAGGGAAAAGACTCCGGGGAGGGAAGGAGAACTGCTTTCAAATCTCTTGATTTTTCAGTGTAAAACAATGCTATGAGGTTTAGCTGTGCCTGCTGAGCACATTTAAGCTGAGGGTGTATTAACGTGAAATAAAGTAGGCCGGTTTTACAGAGACGATTTATTTTCTAAGCTTAGCGTTCGGACCCTGCGGGGTGACTGCCAGTGTTTCCGTAGCTGTTACAGGAGCCCTTGCCACGCACCTGTGTTTACCTTGAGGCCTTGGCAGCCCTGACCCCCGGCCCTCCTTCACTCCTGGCTTGCTTTCTTTCAGTTTGCTTCCAGCCAGGGCCAAGCCCTTTCTCCAGCCGGCGCTGTTAGCCTGTTGATTCAGGAGCCCCGAGCTTGGAATCCAACAGGAATCAGTTTGCCTCGTCTCCCTCACTTTAGAACGTTGCGACAGACATTTCCTGCGATCCCCAAGCTAGAATTGAAAATGTCTCGTTGCCACAGACATTTCCTGCGATGCCCAAGCTAGAATGGATAATGTCTAATTGAGACAGACATTTCCTGGGATCCCCAAACTAGAATCCAAAATGTCTCCTTGCAACAGACATTTCCTGGGATCCCCAAGCTAGAATTGAAAATGTCTCGTTGCAACAGACATTTCCTGGGATCCCCAAACTAGAATCGAAAATGTCTCCTTGCAACAGACATTTCCTGGGATCCCCAAACTAGAATCGAAAATGTCTCCTTGCAACAGACATTTCCTGCGATGCCCAAGCTAGAATCCATAATGTCTCCTTGCAACAGACATTTCCTGCGATCCACAAGCTAGAATTGAAAATGTCTTGTTGCAATAGATATTTCCTGCAATGCCCAAGCTAGAATTGAAAATGTCCCGTTGCAATAGACATTTCCTGGGATCCCCAAACTAGAATTGAAAATGTCTCCTTGCAACAGACATTTCCTGGGATCCCCAAACTAGAATCCAAAATGTCTCCTTGCAACAGACATTTCCTGCGATCCCCAAACTAGAATTGAAAATGTCTCGTAGCGACAGACATTTCCTGCGATGCCCAAGCTAGAATCCATAATGTCTCCTTGCAACAGACATTTCCTGGGATCCCCAAACTAGAATCGATAATGTCTCGTTGTAACAGATATTTCCTGCGATGCCCAACCTAGAATCGATAATGTCTCGTTGCGACAGACATTTCCTGGGATCCCAAACTAGAATCGACAATATCTCGTTGCAACAGACATTTCCTGCGATCCCCAAACTAGAATCAATAATGTCTCCCAGACATTGCTGAACTTTCAAAGGGGGAGTACCGAGGGGGAGCTATTGTCATGTCACTTTCTGCTTTTAGACGGACTTAAGATGTTTGTAGCCCCACATTTCTGTCTCTCGCAAAATAGGGATCACGGATTTAAATTAGTGAGCTATTTAGGGGAGAGCAAAGGGGGCCGGGGAGTCATGGGGTTTTGAGGCTTCTTAGGTTCCAGGTGTGATCCATTAAAGCAAAAGATGTAGGCCGGGCGCGGTGGTTCACGCCTGTCATCCTGGCACTTTGGGAGGCCGAGGCGGGAGGATCGCTCGAGGTCAGGAGTTCTAGACCAGCCTGAGCAAGAGCGAGACCCCGTCTCTACTAAAAATAGAAAGATTCATTGGCCAACTAAAAATATATAGAAAAAATTTGCCGGGTGTGGTGGCGCATGCCTGTATTCCCAGCTGCTCGGGAGGAGGCTGAGGCAGGAGGATCGCTTGAGCCCAGGAGTTTGAGGTTGCTGTGAGCGAGGCTGACGCCATGGCACTCACTCTAGCCTGGGCGACAGAGTGAGACTCTGTCTCAAAAAAAAAAAAAAAATAATAACAATAATATGAGACAGGTCTAAATGTTTAAAGTGACTCCTGACTCATAGGTATGCTACATTAATTAGACTGATACACCTAGCGTTGAGTATGGCAATTCAAGATGATAACAGATGTTTTTAAAAGATAAGACTTCTAGAAAAATGATCGAAGGGATATAAATTGTGAATTATATATATATATATATATATATATATATACACACACACACACAAAAAAAAAATAGGACTTTGGCCTGTATAGTCTCACAAAGTGAAAAATAAGAGATGATGTAACAACTTTACAATGCCAGGCACGTAACTTAGTGAATGTTTACTGCATTGAGTTGGGTTATGTCGAAGCTGAGGTTAAGATTGCCAGTTTTTCACAGCCTCTATTAAAAATATTAAAAAAAGAAAGAATGATGCCCAGGGGGCTTAAAGTACAAAAAGTATGGATTGAAGATTTTGAAGAAAAATTATTTAATAATTAGAAACTTTGATAAATTTACAGGGAAAATGTGGAGCTATCTTCTTCATGCCAAGGCTTTAAAAATATTTTCTGCATGTAGTTAATAGCTTTTGTGGGATATAAGGACTCCATAGTCAAATATTATAACTTTGGAAAATACACTGTCATCCTAGCACTCTGGGAGGCCGAGGCGGGCTGATTGCTTGAGGTCAGGAGTTCGAAACCAGCCTGAGCAAGAGCAAGACCCCGTCTCTACTAAAAATAGAAAGAAATTAATTGGCCAACTAAAAATATATATAGAAAAAATGAGCCGGGCGTGGTGGCGCATGCCTGT
Source organism: Mirza zaza (assembly GCA_008750895.1). NCBI lineage: Eukaryota > Metazoa > Chordata > Mammalia > Primates > Cheirogaleidae > Mirza > Mirza zaza. Next base: position 8,212 of record VSMD01129153.1, read on the forward strand.
AGTCCCAGCTACTCAGGAGGCTGAGTCAGGAGGATCGCTTGAGCCCAGGAGTTTGAGGTTGCTGTGAGCGAGGCTGACACCATGGCACTCACTCTAGCCTGGGCAACAAAGCCAAACTCTGTCTCAAAAAAAAAAAAAAAAAAGAAAGAAAGAAAAATACAAAGTTAAAGAACATCAAACTGATTTCATTCGTGAAATACGCTAACGTGAACAAGGAAATCAGGTAAAATGCTTTTATACTATAGGGAATACGCTGGAAGAAAACAACCAATGTTTTGATCATTCATTTGTCTCCAACTATTAGGTGAAATAAGGACACATTTCTGGTCAAAAGTACCAGCATTTACAACAGATCGACAAAGTAACGAACTATTTGTTAGGAAAACTGGCCTATTTCACAGGATAGAGAACATTGTAAAGATCCACTAACTGAACCAATTCAAACTAGATAGTTTGATTTCACGTAATTATGGGGAATGCTTATTGCAACTTTATGGAGAGCTCCATCACTTTAGTACAATACACTTGTTTACTTTTAAAAAGTTAGCCTAAATCTTGGAATTTTAGATAGAAAAATTACGATCTTTATATTGGTCCTGAATTAAGTGGACACCTGGAACATTAACACATTTTGGGGAGCCTTACGAGACCAAGTGACAAAAAGCTCACAGCCTATTACCATAAAGCTAAAACATATGTTCTGATTTAAACAAGCCAAGTATCTGCTAATGGTGGTATCCAGGTTTTTCTTTTTAACAGTTACGCACAGCTGTAGCAATTTAACGTGGGGCCTGAGCAAGACCTAGCTAATGCATTCTTTTCCTTACGTAGCGGGGCATTTTCCTGAAAACACATGAATGCAAAACTTTTAACTGTGTTCTTTCTTCAAATATTATCAGCAATCCCACGACTGGGCATCTACCCAAAAGAACAAAAGTCACTCTATGAAAAAGACACCTGCACTCGAATGTTTATAGCAGCACAATTCGCAATTGCAAAGCTGTGGAAACAACCCAGGTGGGTGCCCGTCCATGCACGAGTGGATTAATAAAACGTGGTCTGTGCACACCACGGAGCACTACTCAGCTCTGAGAAACAGCGGGGATCCGGCACCTCTTGTGTGTTCCTGGCTGGAGCCGGAGCCCATCCTGCTAAGGGAAGTGTCCCAAGAATGGAAAAACCAGCACCACGTGCGCTCACCAGCAAACTGGCATGGACGGGTCAGCACCTGAGTGGACACACGGGAGTGACATCTGTCGGGTGTCGGGCAGGTGGGAGGGGAGGAGGGGACGGGTGTGTACAGACACGACGAGTGAGACGTGCACCGTCTGGGGGATGGGCACGCTCGGGGCTCTGACGCGGGGGGGGGGGGGGGGGGCAAGGGCAATGTACGTGACCTTGACACTTGTACCCCCATAATATGCTCAAATAAATAAAATTAAAAAAAAATTAAATCAAGGTAATTCTGCTTTATGGAATACAAATTATCCTCGTGAATGCTCTGTTATGGATTGCATATAGTACTCTGAGGATTGTTTTTGCAAAGGTGTCTAATTGGAAATTGTGACGGCGTTGCCGCCTGTTGATTATTGCGTCAAAAGGTAAACTGAGGCACAGTGAAAACGTAGAGTTTATTTGAGCAAACGGTGATGCATAGGTCAGGCAGCTCCACAGCAGAAGTACTCCACCAAGAGTACACAGGGGGGGAGGAATCTTTCATAGGACGAACAGGGAAGCGGAGCGAAGAATATATTTGTTTTGTTGCAGTTACACAGTTGGCTTATTTGCTCTACGCTGCTGGAAAGTCTCTAGTTATATAACTGCAGGTTACTTGGTTGCTTCTGATCGGTGGAGCTTCAGTTCTGTTTTTCTCGCGTGCGAGTCCCTTGCAGGAAATGGCCCAAGTCTTGCCTAGGTTTGAAGTTTAAGCAAGGTTAAGGTTATGTTCAAGGCCGAACCAGTGTTGTCCGCTCAGGGGTATTTCTTACGCCTAGCCTGCGTGTTAATTTAACACTCGGAAAAACTGTTCTAAAAGACGACATCCCCAGGATACTGTATCTCTATCAAAATTGAATTTTCCAATGACCGTATATGTTGAAAAATTTCTGAAATTCTGGTTCTGCATTTGTTCCGATCATTTACGGCTCAGCCCAGTTTACAAAGACTTTGCAATGTAAAAATATGCTCGCTCCTAAACAATTTTTTAAAAAAAATATCCTGTATTAATTTAGCTTATAAATCATCTAAACAATTAAGTGCTATTGTTAAAGATAACTGATGTCCCCAAAGGTATTTATTATTCCTGGAAAAATGTCCTAAAGCCCAACTAACATATTTTTGTACCATTGGTCTCTTTAAGCCATTAAGGAGAAATGGCAGGTTCTAAGACAGTAATAGCTGGGAAAGTATGGCCATAGACATTTCTTTTCTTTTTTGAGACAGAGTCTCACTCTGTTGCCCAGGCTAGAGTGAGTGCCGTGGAGTCAGCCTCGCTCACAGCAACCTCCAACTCCTGGGCTCAAGCGATCCTCCTGCCTCAGCCTCCCGAGTAGCTGGGACTACAGGCATGCGCCACCATGCCCGGCTAATTTATATATTTCTTTTTTTAGTTGGCCAATTAAATTTCTTTCTATTTTTGGTAGAGACAGGGTCTCGCTCTTGCTCAGGCTGGTCTCAAACTCCTGACCTTAAGCGATCCTCCCGCCTCGGCCTCCCAGAGTGCTAGGATGACAGGCATGAGCCACCGCGCCCGGCTGGCGTGCGGTGCATTTCTAAGAAGAGGCAAGTCTTTGTTGCAAAAACAGTACCAGGAGAGGCAGCCAGCAGATGCTTTGTGGATTTTAGGTCTGACCAGTGAGGACAAATAGGGCAGACAAGACTGCCAGTCCTTTATTGAAAGTGAGAATGCTGTTCTGAAGTTCATAGCTAGTTGTCTCTGGAGAATTTCCATGTGCCACAAAAACAAAATAATATTCTAAAATTATCAACCACACCACCATTAAAACGCCCCTAAAACTCACAGCAAATAACATAAAAATTTTAAATTTATTTATATTAGCGAGTTATTGATTTTTAAAATTCACCGAATTAAAACTCATTGCCAGACATTGTACTCAGCTTAGCCAAAGGGATATTTTTAAACTCTGTTGAAAGACGAAATTCATCCATTTTACTGGCTTTTCAAAGCACACATGAAGTCATTTTGTTAGCGTGCAATTTTTTTTTTCTTGAGAAAACTTGGATTGTTGACTGTAGCCACTAAATGCTGATAAAATTTTAAACATGGAAGGGAGGTTGGAGACCTCGTTTTTATTTCCTCATTTTACAGATTGAGGAAACCAGGCGTGACCACGAGTGCTTAAAAGTGACTAGTTTAAAAACTACATGCTAATCAGTGGCGGAACTGGGCTAAAACTCAGGTGTCGCTACTTCTAAACCTGGAAATAGAATATATTAATATATTTGAACTATTATACCTATTTATTGTTACGAGTTAATATATGATGGGAGTGGTGCTACCATGGATTTTTATTCTGCCCATGTATGAGCCTGACTTATATTTAAATATATAGTTAATAAAATAATAATAAAATTTATAAATAATATATATTTGGCCTGGTACATGGCTAATACTCAACATCCAACATTGAATTTAGAAAGCCCATTTCAAGAAGGGGAGAGAGAATCTTTTTGTGTCTGGGTATATAGGTTATTTGAAAATATGAGCATGCACATGTTTTGAGTGATTCTGTGAGAAAGGAATTACTATCTAAAGCTGGACAGTAATGAGAAAGTGGAGGAGACCGAAAATCTTGTAAAATGGCTCTATAACTGCACAGGTGGCAACTCTATCTGGGGATATAGAATTTAAGGAGAGATTTTATTACGCTTGAAATTCTTTTACCAGAAGTGTGTCCTAGATCAATAAGAAAATACGCATGAAACTCTTTGCAGTAATGTCAGTACTACCGTGTTTCGCCGAAAATAAGCCCTACCCATAAAACAAGCCCCAGCAGGATGTCTAAGCACATGCACAATAGAAGCCCTACTCTGAAAATCAGTCCCGATGGTGGGCGTGGCTATGAAAATCAGCCCCGGTGGTGGGCGTGGCTATGAAAATCAGCCCCGGTGGTGGGCGTGGCTATGAAAATCAGCCCTGGTGATGGGCGTGGCTATGAAAATCAGCCCTGGTGGTGGGCGTGGCTATGAAAATCAGCCCCGGTGGTGGGCGTGGCTATGAAAATCAGCCCTGGTGATGGGCGTGGCTATGAAAATCAGCCCCGGTGGTGGGCGTGGCTATGAAAATCAGCCCTGGTGGTGGGCGTGGCTATGAAAATCAGCCCTAGTGACGGGCGTGGCTGCGCAGCCTGTCTGCACAACCCATGCGTGTCCTCTCGGAGCGGGAAAGAACACGAGCAGCCCTTCTCATCCGCCCCGTGAGAGCTCTAGTGCTGGACAGGAGAGATCGGGGCCGGTGGCTCTAAAAGAAACAGAGTCGCAAGACATTCAGGGTGGGATTCGGGGTCTGGAGAGTGAGGATGATGTTCCAGAAGAAGACAACTATTTTTGAATAAATGCAGATGGTTGTACCGTACTTAAAAAAAATAACACATCCCCTGAAAATGAGTCCTAGGGTGTCTTCTCGAGGAAAAATAAATAGAAGACCCTGCCTTATTTTCGGGGAAGCACGGTAGCTCTAGTTGCCTTTTCTCCATTCTCTGCGAACAGGTTTTAGAGGATGAGAAAAATTCAGAGTGAAATTCCAAGGACTGTAGCCACACGTTAGCCTGTCATTTATTTAATAATAACATCACCTCTATTTAAATTACTCTTTTTGAAAATATTCAACGACTATTCAGGATTGTAACTATGTTAAGAAAGCTCTTAAGTTACCCAAGGAATGAGAACGTTTTCGCAGATAAATGTAGTAAAATATCTTGGCGTGCGGGCTCTAGGGACGGAAAGGGCAAAGGAGTACAGAACGGATGAAGGAAAACAGCCCTTCCTGGACAAAGGAAGAAGAGGTAGCGACACTGTATTGTTTTCAGTAATCTAATAACATCATCTAGCATGGGAGGACTTACTCTACTAAGTCAGGCACCGTGCTCAGCCTGACCTAATTTAACTTCATCCTCACAACAGTCTCTCGAAGTGTCATCCTCCCCTTTTCTTAGACGAAGAAAGCAATGACCCAATCATTTCAAAACTGTGCTTCATCCAAGAGCCACTGAATGCCAAAGCTAAACCTCGAATCCACTCTCTTGCTGAACGCACTAGGTCTCGAGGAGCGATAATGTCACCTCAAGTTTTGGCTTTTATTTTATTATTTTTTTTTCATTTCAGCATACTACGGGGGTACGCGTTTTATAGTCACGAAAGTGAACGGACAGCTTGCAGGACGGGAGAGAATATCCGCATCGTACACATCTGATAAGGGGCCGATAAGTGGAATTCTACTTAGAACTCACGAGAATCAGCAAGAAAAAAAAAAACAAAAAAAACATCAGACACCCCTATCCAAAAAAGTGGGCAAAGGACAGGAACAGGAAGGTCTCTAAAGAGCTTTTGGCTTCTAGATGCATTCGGCGGTACCTCTTGTTACGTTGCAACGCAGGGCCTCAAACCGGACCCAGGTGTGGAAGGAGGAACAGTCTCACCCCCCCCCCCCCCCAGCCCTCAAAGACGTCCCTGTCCGCATTCCTGCCTGCCACCTGTGACTGTGTCCCCCTTTACTTGGCAAACGGGAGTTGAGGCTGTGCGTGGAAACGGGATTGCCATCAGCTGGTGCTAAAATAGGGAGGGGAGCCCGGGGCCATCCAGGCGGGTTCAGGGCAATCGCAAGGGCCCTTAGACGCAGGAGAGGGAGGTGGGAGGGGAGGGTCTGGGTGTGGCGACGCGGGAAGGCTTTGACCCGCTGCCCGCTGGCTTGGAGGATGGAAGGAAGGGGCCACGTAAACAAGGGATGCTCCCGACCCCTAGAAGAAGAAGAGTGAAGGGACGGGATTCCCCCTCCTACAGCCCTCGCCTGCAGAAGCGTAAGACAATAACACGGTTTTGCGTTGTTTTTATGCCACTGTTGGCAGTGCTCTATTACGATAGAAGTAGAAGACGTGCCACCCCAGGTGTGATTTCAGCTTTCCCTCTCTTCCTGATGGCAGTGGCAGGGGTTGCGTGCATGGTTTCGTATTTTAACATTTTTTGTCGTTGGATTGTGGATTAAAAAAAAAAAACAAAAAACCTCTTTTCATCACTCTCAGTTTTTTCTTGTTATGTACCCAGTTTATCCATGACCTTTTACAGTGCGCGTTAAAACAAGACGAAAGTGTAGGTTGTAACCGGATGAAGGGAGAGGTCTACTTTTTATTTTTTTTTTTAATCCGAATGAAAGTATTTTTTTAAAAAAATTCCTACAAGTTAATTGTTTTTTTAATTTTTAACTTTTAAAGATCACTTTTGTTGTATGAAAGTTCAAATCCTTACAAAAGTGGAGAGAATAATGTAATAATAATTAATATATTAATATAACAATATATTATATTAATTAATAAAAATATATCAATTAATAACATAATAATAATATAATAATCCAGTGGTCAATATTGTTTCATCTGTCCTCCCACCCATTACCCCTTTCCTGATTATTTTGAAGGAAATCTTACATATCATGTCATTTCATCCTTAATTATTCTAGCATGTTATCTCCAAGGGATAAGGACTCTTAAAAGATATACTATTAGTATACATCCAATATCAATAATTCCTTAATATGATTCAATGAAGTGATGAAATTAAACATTTTTACAGTTTCTGTTTTTTAGGTGAATGGGTTTTTAAGGATTTAACCTTAAAACTTCAGTAACGACAATAAGCCCATAACCTGATTCTTTACTCAGTAGTACAGTTACATAAACAGAACAGCTGTTTTTTTTTTTTATTGATTGCTACCTAAAGAGACAAAGAAACCCATCTCTCTGAAGTTTAATTCTTTTTTTTTAAATGTAATTTCTAATCCACACGTGAATTGTAATAGCCCATTTAAAAGTAGTGTTCTTAAAACTTTCCCCCCTTCTCCTCCCTTTTGTTCCCAAATATAGAACATGTACTTTTGGGAATCAGAGACTCAGACCCTTCAATTTGGGGGCTCCAGCCCCATCCAGGATAATGCAATAGGTAGTTGGCCTTTTTTATGGCTGAGTAGTACTCCATGGTATAAATATACCACATTTTATTAATCTACTCATGTACTGATGGGCATTTGGGTTGTTTTCACATCCTTGCAATTGTTAATTGTACTGCTATAAACATTCGAGTACGGGTAGATGTATTTTTTATAGAATGTCTTTTTCTCCCCTTTGGGTAAATATCCAATAGTAGGATTGCTGGATCAAATGGTAGTTCTACTTTTAGTTCTTTGAGGTATCTCCATACTACTTTCCACAGAGGTTGCACTAGTTTTCAGTCCCACAGCAGTGTAGGAATGTTCCTCTCTCTCCCCATCCACGCCAACATTTGTTGTTTTGGGGCTTTTTGATAAAGGCCATTCTCACTGGAGTCAAGGGATATCTCACTGTGGTTTTGATTTGCATTTCCCTGATGATTAGAGATGTTGAGCATTTTTTCTTATGTTTGTTGGCCATTCTTCTGTCTTCTTTTGAAAAGTTTCTGTTCATATCCTTTGCCCACTTTTTAATGGGATTGTTTGATTTTTTTTTCTTGCTGATTTTCCTGAAATCTATATAGATTCTAGTTATGAGCCCTTTATCAGATGTATAGCCTGGGAACATTTTCTCCCATTTTACACATTGTCTGTTTGCTCTAGTGATAGTTTCCTTGGCTGTGCAGAAGCTTTTTAAATTTGACCAGGTACCATTAATTTACTTTTGTTGTTGCTGTGATTGCCTTTGGGGTCTTCTTCACAAATTCTTTGCCTAGGCCGATGTCTATAAGAGTTTTTCCAGCATTTTCTCCTACAATTCTTATGGTTTTTATGCCTTAGGTTTAAGTCTGTTATCCACCATGAGTTGATCTTTGTTAGAGGTGAAAGGTGTGGATCCTGTTTTAGTCTTCTACATGTGGCTATCCAGTTTTCCAAGCACCACTTATTGAATAGCTCTTTTCCCCAGTGTATGTTTTTGTCTGCTGTGTCAAGGATCAGTTGGCTATATGAGGGTGATTTTATATCTAGGTTCTCAGTCCACTGCTGTATGTCTCTGTCCTTGTGCCAGTACCATGCTGTTTTGGTTGCTATAGCCTTGTAATACAGCTTGACATCTCGCAAATCGATGCCTCCCCATTTGTTCTTTTTGGTTGAGGTTGCTCTGGCTATACGGGGTCTTCTCTGGTTCCACACAATAACGTAGAATTATTTCCTTCTGGATCTGTGACAAAGCATGTGAGCAGAAGTCTCTATTGTGGTTTCCACAGGAAGGGCAGAGCTAGGTAGGGTAAGCAGGTTTGGGATTGGCTAGTTTGAGTAATTTCAGCAAGCCCTGGGGTAATTAGGAGGAGGGAGGGGTTAGAGATATGGAGTGTGAGAACTCTCTGGGAGCCCAAGAAAGGGGATGTTTGATCCTCCTGCCTCAGCCTCCTCCCGAGTAGCTGGGACTACAGGCATGCGCCACCATGCCTGGCTCATTTTTTCTCTATATATTTTTAGTTGGCCAATTAATTTCTTTCTGTTTTTAGTAGAGACGGGGTCTCGCTCTTGCTCAGGCTGGTTTCAAACTCCTGAGCTCAAATGATCCTCCCGCCTTGGCCTCCCAGAGTGCTAGGAGTACAGGTGTGAGCCACCGCGCCCGGCCCATTTGCAATATTTTTAAATTTCTATTGATTTCAGGTGCATGAGTAACACGTGGAGATTTAGGTACACGAATTACTTCTGCCGTTTTATTTCTGTCTCCTGTTGATAGTTTTTTTCTTTCCTGAGGTTAAATACTGACCATTAAAAACAACATTTCTCTGATTAAAATACCCATTCTGGAATATGGCGGCAAAATGCCTTTCATAGCTTTTCACTAAACCTTGCCATTTATATCTCATACTTTATTTAGAGAAAGTAGCCATGTAATAGCTAGCCCACCTTGAGAATTTAGAATCCTACTTAGTTCATGAACTTTACAGTTTTTTTGTTTGTTTGTTTGTTTGAATGAACGTCAATCTCATGCATTGTTTTGTTTTGAAATAAGTTCAGATTTTACTGAACTTGGGTTGGGAGGAACCCTCAGCTAAACTTCCATTTCGTCCTCAGCCTGGTACAGTCTGGATTGAACTCCCTTCCCGACTAAAACGGCCTTGGCTGGCATCACCAGTGACTTCTACTTAATCAACCCACTGGCCTTTTAATCCTGACATTGCAACTGTTCTCTCTGAAGCACTTGACACGCTTGAGCAAAAAAGATCCCGGAAGGCAGTGGGAAAACACCAGAGAATCACATCCCGTTAGACTTTTTCCTCTGGTGGCCTTCGGTTCCCTTCTCTTTCTGACTTACCAATTTCTCCCCGGGACAGCTCATCTAAAAAATGTTTCCCAATTTTCCGCACACGGGAGCCTGCCGAATTCTATTAAAATAGAACCCTTAAAGTTGAAGTCTCTGTGTAGGTTGTAGTGTGTTTAATAAAATCAGGCCACACCAAGCTATCAGATTTTGGATGGCAGTGATTCTCGTTCGTTGGAATAACCCGCCCTTTTGTTGAAACTGCTGTCAAAGCAACAGTAAATGTATTCTAGAATGGTTTGGTATTTGTGGTATCTGGCAGTATATTCATAAGTCTTCAGTTGCATCTGATAGAAATGCAACTTCCATCTGTCTTGCACATGCTATCCTACTTGCAGCACGGCACCCGTGCTAGCCCGTTTCCGATGCTCGTAAATAAGATGCCAACAAACCCACAGTATTGGCACAGACTGTTCTGGACTAAGTTCTGAGATGTTAACCACAGGAAGCGGTTTTATTTCTTTTTATAAAAACCTTCCCCCGCCCCTCCCCCCATCGGCCGCCTGCGTGCTCAGTGTGGCACTTGAGATTCCCCGGATCCTCAAAAGTACTCCAAAATCGCTGGAATAAGGCCGGGCGCGGTGGCTCACGCCTGTCATCCCAGCACTCTGGGAGGCCGAGGCGGGAGGATTGCTCGAGGTCAGGAGTTCAAGACCAGCCTGAGCAAGAGCAAGACCCCGTTTCTACTATAAATAGAAAGAAATTAATTGGCCAACTAAAAATATGTAGAAAAAATTAGCCGGGAGTGGTGGCGCATGCCTGTAGTCCCAGCTACTCGGGAGGAGGCTGAGGCAGGAGGATCGCTTGAGCCCAGGAGTTGGAGGTTGCTGTGAGCTAGGCTGATGCCACGGCACTCACTCTAGCCTGGGCAACAGAGTGAGACTCTGTCTCAAGAAAAATAAAATAAAATAATTGGGAACAAAAGTACTAAAAGTGGAATTGGTGCATTGTGATTAATGGTGGACTCAGTTTTTCTCGGTAGGGGCTTATGTAATTAATTGCAGTCTTAATTGTAATAAATATAAATATGTAAGCTTATATATGTAAATATATGAGCATTTTGTATTTATATAACTTATATATAAATATATATAATTGCGATGGATATATGAGAAACTAAGAGACATTTATTCCTATTACTTCAGATAGGGTTCTAAGAGTTTTTCAAACAGTTTGAATTTGTCTTAATGTTTTTAAACACAGAAAACAAGTTTCTATAGTGTTTAAAGATGTCACTTCTTGATGCAATATTTATTGCCTTCGTTTTTTCCTATATGTAACATAACAGAGAAACAAAGCATCTAAAGTGTGATATTTTGGAATCTTTTTATTGTTCAGGATGAATTTTAATTATTCGGATCATTTTGCTAAGGTTATACTTTGGTGTCTTGATTCTGCTCAATTCTTCCCAACTGCACAATATTTTACCTCGTGGTAAATAATTTGAAATTCTTTCCTAGCTGGATGGTCTATTATTAATTATTCTTGATCGAGAATGACTGTTTTCATAAAATGTTGTGATATAATTACTCTTCCACCTTCTTTATATTATGAAATGCTTAGTCCTGGATGAACAAGTCAACATTGTGCCGTGTTGGCAAATCGCAATTACATTCGAGAACGTTGTGCGTCAGAATCTAATTTTATCAGCATTTTGAAGCTTGTTTTGAGCTTTTTGCAGGTGTCAGTTTAGCACGTGATATGCTAAATCAAGTCAGGGGAAAATAAAATATTGTGCTTTATATTTTGGTCATATGAGATAAAAATCACCAACCTTAATGATTTTTTTTTTTTATCTCATGCTGAAAACCAAAGCTGCAGGCACAGATGTATGCGTTAATGACCAAGTCCGATAATTCGTAAGATAACCTGAGTAGTCGTAACTATAGTGTAGCTCGTCGGTGCTCTTGGTCCTTGGTATTTATGGAGCAGTTTATATTAACGCCATAAAAGTCGATTTTAATGCTGTCGACTTAGGTTTTTCATCATATACCAGCTCTCCCTGTGAGTTACAGTTGCAGCTTTCTTCACTCGGGTGGTCTTTCTCTCTTTTCTAGATAGAAACAGACAAATGCAAAAGGGAAATAAGAGTTCTGGGAAATGCCAGGTCTGCTGCTCCTTTCTTCCCCCTTAACCAGATCTCTGTATGGCGTTTGTCACCGGAGACCTGGCACCTTCTAGATGCTATCTCAGCTCCTGCCTGCCATGTCACTCCTCTCTCCTGGTACTCCTTCTGCCTCCGTGGTTTCTTTCTTGACTATTTCCTGTGGATCCGCCTCTACCTAGGCTCAACCATGATGGTATCTCACATTGGCATGTTTCCGTTGGTCTTCCATGCCAATGGTCTTCCATTTGGCGTGTTTTTTCTTGGTCTTTCCCGTCTATTCCCGTGGCCTCAATTCCTGATGACTCCCAGTTTCATGTGCAGCTAAACCGTCGTCGTTTCTCAGCTTGCAAAAATGTCCCCTTGCAAAAAAATGCAAGCTACGTACAGAATAATATATCTGCAGTGCATGTAATGAAAAAAAGGTCGAATATTCAGAATCCGTGAAGGACTGCTGCAAATCAGTACGATATAAAACAACGCAATGGTAAAGTGGGCGAACGACGAGAGTGGGCATTTTGCACGACAGGAAATTTCACGTGACCAAATGTCACACACAAAAATAAATCGGGGAAATGCAGACTAAAAGCATTCTAAGGTACTAGTACACACACACTGCATTGCTTAATGTTAAAAAGTTCGGAAATGCCGCATGTTGGGAATGACGTGAAGCAAAAAGGAATCTTCTGTGCTTTGGTAGTGGAAGCGTAAATTAGTTCAATCTTTTGGAAACAAAGTGGCATTATTTTGAAAATTTGAAGTCCCAAATATCCTGTAACACAGCTGTCCCATTGCTAGCCGTAGGTCGTGGAGAGATTTATATTCAGGAATTTATAATAGGTGCAGGAATCTCTAGCAGTATGCTTGTACTAGACCAAATGAGAAACAACTCTGAGGTCTGTGAGTGCAAGGTTAAATAAATACTTGTGTATTCCTACAAGAGAATGAAAATAAGGTAAAGCTATGTATATCAGCATGTACGGAACGTGAACAATCATAAGTAAAGAAATACTACAAAGACGCACATTGCGATTCCATTTATAAGAAAGTTCAGAAACAAGCAAAATTATATTATTTTGCTCAGGGGTACAAACTTAAATGATAAAAGGGAGAGATGATTGTGGAAGTTAGAGACTGAGATAAAGAAAAAGCATGGTTGTGAATACCAGAAAAGTCAGAAAGTGGTTACTCGAGGTGGAAAAGGTGGAAAGATGGAGTTGTGAGTAGAAAGGAGTGATTAGGTTTTCTAGCCTAGGGTGTTTTAGTTATTGTTCGATTTCTTGACCTAGGTGATGAGGTACAGGGGTTGGCTTTAGAGTAAATATTAAACTTTATATGTAATTACTGTGTTGTTTTTTTTGTGTGTGTACTTGATATATTTCATACTTACAAAAAGGGTAAATAACCGTATAATAAGTGTATTATTTTAATATACATATCTTAATGGTTAATGAAACCTTGTTTATTAAAACACTCCCATAATTATACATTTAAAATTCTAAGATGATTAATGTCACAAAAATATGTAGCGAAACAATTTATCATCAAAGTAAGTGAGCACCAAAGAAAATAACTTTTTGTTTTTTTTGTTTTTTTTTTTTTTGAGACAGAGTCTCACTCTGTCACCCAGGCTAGAGTGAGTGCCGTGGCGTCAGCCTCGCTCACAGCAACCTCCAACTCCTGGGCTCAAGCGATCTTCCTGCCTCAGCCTCCAGAGTAGCTGGGACTACAGGCATGCGCCACCATGCCCGGCTAATTTTTTCTATATTTATTTTTAGTTGGTCAATTAATTTCTTTCTATTTTTAGTAGAGACGGGGGTCTCGCTCTTGCTCAGGCTGGTTTTGAACTCCTGACTTTGAGCGATCCCCCCGCCTCAGCCTCCCAGAGCTCTAGGATGACTGGCGTGAGCCACCGCGCCCGGCCTGAAGAAAATGACTCTTGAAGATAAGTTTCTACTTTAACCATTTTTCAGTTTTTTTTTTCCTTCTTTTGTTATTTGTCCTTTCTCTTCTATTGTTAAATCACCGAATGTGAATCTGTGTGTTATGATGCACAACATGGTTAAATCGTAAAACCAGTAGCCTCATTGTTGAGAATCAAGAATATGTTTGGAATCATTCAAGTAGGATTATGTGAATACCTTTAGCTAATGATTAAACTCGGCTGGTAACAGTTAACTCATCCGTATAACTTTTGCCCTGTTTTGAGAGTGTAGTGGAGTATAAACCAAAGATGGAGTATTTGCCTTCATAAAACTTATAGCCCTAAGATTTTGTAACAGACCTACTTCACCTCTTGAGGAAGTGACTCCTTTTGTAATATTTACTTAAGCGAGGTTTCTCAGGCCACTGACTGTTAAATAAACCTAGTTAAGTAAGAGTAATGCATGTTAAAGATGTAAGAATTCCTCACCGCACACTCTGCGTTAGCTTTCCTATTTTTCCAATATTTCCTTTTACTAAGAAGTTTCAGGTTCTCAGTGTAGCATGCTATAAGAATGATTATTTACATAACTTTTTTTTTTCTCTGCTGCAAATAGCTTTGGGGCCATGGACCCTTATTCTCTCTGTTCCCAACTTGCGTAATGAAAACACTGCTCTCTTCCTCCTAGAGTTTATAGGCAGCGATGTACGTCTGTGTGTGTAAGACTTCAGTTTTGTTTTGCTTTCTGGTTTTTGAGACAGAGTCTCACTCTGTCACCTGGGCTAGAGTGCCGTGGCGTCAGCCTAGCTCACAGCAACCTCCAACTCCTGGGCTCAAGCAATCCTCCTGCCTCAGCCTCCTCCCGAGTAGCTGGGACTACAGGCATGCGCCACCACGCCCGGCTAATTTTTTTCTCTATATATCAGTTGGCCAATTAATTTCTTTCTAT
>VSMD01129154.1:0-22602 GCA_008750895.1 Mirza zaza
GGAATAGGAAAGAGTCATGTCAATTGAGTGTTTGGTAGCATTTAATATACAGGATTACTCCAGTCTTAAAACATTTTCTTTACTTGCCTTACTCACCATTCATTTTTTCTTTTCTTGATCTTCCCCCTCTTCCCAAGGGACAAATATTGTCGTAACGCAAGGCTGGTCCTCATTTTTAATACCTAGGTCATCTGTCATTCAAGGATTTAAATACCATCTATGGGATGATTATCTCTAAATTTATGCCCTCAGCTCAAACGTCTTCCTCTAACTCCAGAATCATATATATAACTTTCTCAACATCTTGACTTGAATATCTAATAGGTATCTCAAACTCTGACTCCATTTTTTAAGCAAAAGTTGATATGTCTCAAGTAACTTCAGATATTATATAGTATACCTTTCTGTTTCCTATAAACAGTACATTCATAAATTATACTGGGAGCTTCTCTAAATTTCTTAAACTTTTAGTAATATAATAATCTCACTTGTCCACTAGATGCATTAATAGTTAAAGTAATGCTATTGGAGAGTTTATTAGGACTTGCTTATCCAAGACTGTCCTATCACTAGTCTTCTGAAAGTGTGCGTATGTAGAAGTAATATGATTCATAACATACTATTGTAGTAATCTCTCCACCAGGCTGATTTTGTTGGTAAACTTTTAAATCTCTTCCTCATGACTGTTGGGGCTCATGATAGGTATTTGATAATTTTGCCAAATATCTAATTTTGGATTCACAATGGATTCTCTCTTTTATTTACTTTAATATTGAATAAAATATTTTCAGCCTTTCAGGAGGCAGGGTGACTGGTAAGAAGTGTTTTTTAATAATTTGATAATTTTTCTTCATTATAGGTAGACCATATTACTCATAGTTGAATTCTACAAGGTACTAAGTTCGAGATGGATCTCAAAATAGGGCTCCCAGGAGGCATTGTGTGTGCCAGTGTGGTAGAGAAGAGCATAGACTTGGGAGTTGGATATTCCTGGATTCAAATTCCAGCTCTGCCACTTACTGAATGTAGGAACTTGGGCAAGTTGTTTTAGCTCTCCAAGCATCAGTTTCCTCATTCGTATAAAGGAGATAATAGCCACTCCCGCAGTGGAGGATCACTCAACTGTGTCTAGCAGGCTAACACGCTGTCTGGCACTTGGTTATTCTCTTTTCTTTCCCACCTTCTTTGTTTTCTGCAGAAGTCATTTTACAATGAGTTCTTTCAAATTTCAGGGTGGAGTTTCTTACTGAGATACTCGATTTAGATCTCTATGTCTCTTGTTCAGCTTTTTTCTTTTTAAATAGTCCAAACTTCTTGGCAGATAATAATATTTTTCAAATATCTCAGGTAGCAGGGGTTCCAGATTAAATCTAAATCATTTCTCCCCTAGGATTCTAGGGGGGTTTGGTAGAGTTTTACTTTGTCAAACCAAAGACCCTCATAGGAAAGAATTCAATCTATGAGAGTGAGAAATGGGGGCAAAAGTCTGGTTTCAGGTCAGCGGGCCAGGACTCAAAGGGGCCTGTGGAATGTGGAGCTCTGGGCCCAGGTCTTGGTTTCAATCACGGAAGGCTTTTCCTCATTTTGCTTTCTCAGAATATTTTTTATTAGAAGGAGGATTTTACACCACAGATAAATTTGAATACTACTTCCCTTTGGAATATAAACTTAGAGTAGGGAACAATTAACTCAGAAGTCAAAATGAATCATATTCATGCTGTCATTATACTATTACTCTGCTCATATGCCTATAGTGTTTTACAAGACTTAACATTTATTCTTATCTAACATTTAATAGGATTTTAATTTCTACTTAAACTTACAGGTAATAGCTAATAGTCATCCACCAACTGATATGCATACATGTCCCCTAAGCTAGTTGAGTTTCTGGCCATAACTTATTCACTCACATGTTTCCTTATTGACCAGTGATTTCTAAATTTTCATTAGACCCTGTTCCATCAAAATAACTTTTTTGAGTCTGCAAAAATTTATATTTATCTCCACTTCCCAATATTACTTTTTAGAAAATATTCTTTTGATATAAAATCTATTTCTCTTGGATCCAAAACCATTTCTTTGCTTTTTAACAATTGCTTTGGTGAAACTAGCCCACTGCTTTAGATCTATACTTGAAATACTACATGTCCCTTCTTTCTGTCACTTCAAAGCATTAGATACATACAGACTGAAAGGATAAATTGGGCTGCACAACTTACAATGATCGGAGAAGGAACAGGACCCATTAGTACCAGCCCACGAAGCAATTTAAACTTATCGGACATATGGACAAATCAAGTAAGCATGATTAACCAACATACTCTCGTGTTTCTTTTTCTTGCAAGAAAGAGAGTCATAGTGACCTCAGGAGGTGAGTCCACGTTATTGAGATTGGCCACAGTCACCATATGCCTTCTTTTACATGCAGAAGTAAAAGCAAAGTTTGCATGAAGTCCTCGGAAATCCTGGCTACCTCTTGAAATATATTTTAATATTGGGATACTTAGAGTTGTGTTTTCCCTCCATACAGAAGTAGTTCTCAATCTTTACAATCACCTGGGGAGCTTCTAAGAAATTTGGATGCTCATGTTCCACCTCAGACTAATCATATTTGAAATCAGAATTTTCCCATATAATTCTAATATGCTATTATATCAGGAGTGAGGGCCACTGACTTAAGGATTGAATTCAACACTCATTCATTTCGGAGGATAACAAGAGAATTATGACTTACAAGACAACTGGTGGGTTTTTCTGTATTCAGCCTGATGGCTTGTCTGAGGAATTCAAAATTTTTCACAGAGATGGTTCTTATTAATTGGATTTCCTGAAATATTAATGATCTCCTAAGGAGGGTCGCTGCTAGGAACAGAAATACAGTTTATACATTTTTTGTATGTTTTTGTCTTTTTACATCTTGATCACTTGTTGGTAAATTTAGTTTCACACCTTTGACTATTCACCTACACATTGGAAAACAACTTGCTAAAGAAAACTAAACCTATGTATTCTGTTAACAGCTGATGTGCATCCTGACAATTTCTTCAAGCTGCCCTGGAGACTTCTGTGTTCTGTCATGGGAGGTTTTCAGCCAAAGTAGTTAATTAAGGCTTATTAGGATAGTCAAAATGGATTGTCTCTTTTGCTTTCATCTCACCTTCTTGCATCTCCATTGGTTTATAGTCATAGCCTTGGCTGCTGGTCTCACACTCTCATTCTTATTTGAGGCTGACCTGGTTTCTATATAGTTCTGCCAATTTCACCTCTGCCCCTCCCTCCTGGGCATCCTCGCCTGGCACCCTGACCTCCCTGGCTCTCCCACTCATCCTACGTGCTGGCTTCTTATTCTTGCAAGAATTCTACAAACTTGCAACCTTATTCTGCCCTTCCTGCTCCTGCTTCTCACTTGCCTAAATCTTCCTTATCTATCTTGATACTCATCTGTGCTGATGCTTTCCACTCTCAAAACCTGAATTCTGTATCTGTTCCCTTTTTTGACCCCTTCCCACTTCTAGCCTTCTTTCACTCAGGAGTGAATTTATGAATTCCCATCAAATTGTGTGGAAAAAAAGAGTTTGTTTTTGTTTCCTAAAAATGATTTTAATCAAACTTCTGTTTTTGCTGTTGCTATGAAGCCCTTTGATGTCTATGCCTGCTTGCATCTTGACAAAAGAGCCCATTGGCAGACAAATAGAAAATTCTCTAATGTGCAAAATTGCACGCACTCATAGAACACTGTGGCAGGAGGGAGCAATCAGCATGCAACATACAACCTGCGATTACAAATAATAATTATGTATGGGAGTGCTTAATTTTTTGTGTCTTATAAAATACAGCAAGAAAAATAAATCTGAAACCTGAGTGTCAGGTCTGGGAAAAGTTATGTCAACCTTAATAGGCATCAATCTTGATGGGTAAGTGAGATTTTTAATAAAAAGTCCAGATCAGGGGACACTTCTTCAGACTAAATGTTATTTTCTGCCCTTATGAACAACATTTCTGTCCAATGTAGGACTATATCAAAAGTTCAGACTTGTGAATCAGGACTTAAATTCAATCAATTAAGGTTCATGTTCCCTCACCAGGGTTGCTGTCCGCTTCTTCTTGCTTCCACCATATGGCAAGGAAGCACGGGGCCCCATGGCCTGGACAAGCAGATGCACCTGGTTGGTCTTCTATGAAGTCTCACTGTGTCTGTTCTGGAGGCTTCTCTGGCTGGTGTAGCTTGCCATCTGCTCTCTTGGCACAGACATAGTCACTTCCTGCTCTCTTCTCCCTCAGCTCTGCTCTCGTTTGTGCTGCGGAGCCAATGAGAGTCACTGGTGACCCCGTCTGTCTCCTGGCTTTGAGCTGTCTACCTTGCAGCCTCTTCTGGGGGCCCCTTTTCCCTTGATGTAGCATCTTCGAGTAGGTAGAAGGACTCTTTACACACTGTGGTTCTTTATTCTCGAATTTCTTCCTTGCCCCTCTGAAAGGACTCCAGGGATTTTCTGGATTGGTTTCACTTTGTGGTGGAGTAGAGAGTGGGGATCTATCTCAGACACTCTCAGCCTAAACACAATTCTACCCTGCTGAGGCCCAGGGTGGCTCTGTTCACGTGTGAGGAGGTCCCCTCCAAGAGTTCCTGAAGGGAAGTGATGCTCAAGCCTCCTGCACGCTGGACCCCACCTACCTGGGTTCCCTCTGCTCCCCAAAGGTTTTCAGTCCCAGCGCAGCCCAAGGCGGAAGCTGCCCAACTCTCCTGCCTCCTCCCCCAGCCTCAGGAGGAGCTTTCCCCAAATTCCTGCCTCTTCCCTATTCTGCCTCTCCATACTCTATGTTTATGGTTACAACTCTACAACCCAGTCCCCGGTGCTTGGCCAATTGATATTTCAAAGCCCAGTTTTGAGATTTCTGAGAAAACAGCTTTCTCTTTGAGGAGTCCCACTCTGGCAATTGAAAATCAAGGGTTTTCACGTCTATTATGAACCCTCTAAATTAAAAAGGAAAATCATAGTGTGGCTGTAACTTCTTTATTCTTGGCAGACCCACCCTCTCCCTGAAAATGACCAGCACCTTAGCCTCAGTGTGTGGGGACTCACAGGATGGCAAGTTTGGGAAGGAAAAATAGAGACACCGAATAGCAAATGAAAAATGTCATTCCTGCTACACCTCTTTGGCTTTATCACATTCTGTGTTTGTTTAATATATTTTTCCTTTTTTTTTATTAGAGATGAAATCTTGCCATGTTGCCCAGGCTGAGCTTGAAGTTCTGGACTCAAAAAATCCTTTTGCCTCAGCCTCTGGAGTAGCTGGGACCTCAGGCACATGCCATGATGCCAGGCTACATTCTGCCTTCTATCATACTTAACGTATCTTCTTGTCTTCACATACCTCTTCCACTTTTTACTACCTCTTCCCCCGATTGTCACCTTGAGGCAAGGGTGGGGCCAAAATCCTATTGATCTTTATTCTTCAGCAACTAATGTGGTATCATCTTGGCCACCAGCCCTCAGAATCATATTGAATTCATTCTTAATATTTTATTTAGACTTTCTCCTATAAAGTAGATATTTGTTTATAATCGAAAAAAAAATCTCTTCCGCCTCTCTCTTCTTTTTGAGTTGCTTATTTAAAGCCCGGCTAGAAAATAAAATTCTCTCAGGAATTTACCTCTGATTCCCTAAAGCTTAATCTAGCTTTATTTATAATAATTATACCTAAGATCACCACCTGGATACTACTACTACAAAAAAGGGTGTGGACATTCTCATTAGCTTTGCTTAATTAAAAGAGTGCTCAAGCCTGATTCCCACAGCTATTAACTCCCTCTGTGCACGCACTCTGTCTCTTTTTGGCCTGAATATGCATCCTAAATGCAAGTGTATAGATGCAGAGGAGCTCCTTAAACACACCGTGTCTGAAGAGTGGTCAGGCAGTAATGATGATGAGTAGGAATAGCTGACTTGTCATTTGGGGTCTCAGGTTGTCCCAGCTTCTAGTAGGGCCGATGAGAACCTTGAGGATGGTCTGGTCTCTGAATCCTGTAAGATTAAAAGAATATTAGCGACTTTTTCTTGGAGTAGGACTCTGAAAACACATGATTACATGATTATATCATTGTTCAAAGTAACAAAAAAATGTGTGGATATCAAAGAACATACCTAGACTACTACCTATGGTGTTAGTATAGCTAGATATTCCTGCCCATCTGTAGTATTTGTTGTCGTTTCATAGGTTAAGATTTGCAACTTTAGCTCTCACAGTCATTTCAATCATCAAAATAGAAACATGCATGTATCAGTCAGGGTTTTAGTTCTAGCTGACTTAAGCAGAAAGGGGATTTATCGACAGTATAGTGGGTGGTGGATAGAATTACCAGAAATCTGGAGGACCTGGCTCAGGCTCAGTGGCTCCATAAAGACGGTTGTGACCACAGCTGCAGAGTGTTAGGGGCTGTATTTAGGTTGCCAGAGTGGACCCTGTTGACACAGAGGTGTGCATGCTACTGCTGCTGCTGCATCCAGCACTGCAAAGGTGGGCTTCCCCTCCCTCTCGGGGCCTTGCTCCTTTACTTTGCTAGCTGGTGCAGGTGCGTCTGATTTGGTCAAGTGCCAGCGCCCTAGCTGCAAGACAGACTTGGGAACGTGGGACTCACATGTGGCGGGGAACCTGCATGAGAGCCAGTCATGTTAAACAGAGGCTTCTGCTTACCCAGGAGAAGACTGTACGCTTGTATTCTTAGAATAGAACATAGAAAATATTGTGAATAAATAAAGTCCTCTGTAGAGTTTGGTATCTATTTGGCTAAAACCTTTGAATCACCTCAGGCCGTGAGCTCACAAAACCACTCCTCTAAAGATGCTGGTGAAATGCCCGGTGTCTTTGAAGATGGTGAAATAACACTTAAAATAATGGTTTTCTCAACACTGGTGGCTAGCTACTCCTTGAAAAACCCAGGTGACCGTGCCTTGGCCTAGATTTGTCTGCCAGAACCGTTTCCCCTTCCGAGCTGAGTCATTGAACCAGTCTGGAGACAAGGGTGAAAAGTGAGGATTCTAAAGACTGAAACAGGATTCCCACTTTTCACCCGTCTCGCACATGCACACTTCTCATCTCTCAGATAACCAGCTAGAGGGAAGGATTGACCCTGGACCCGCACTTCCCACCTCTCACAAAGGCCAGCTCCAAAAAATTATTCGTGAAAGGATGGCGAAAGGAGCTACCATTGCTGAAGTAATGTTGATCGATGGTGAAATAATTTTATTTCTTCATTATTTTCCTCTTTGTCCTTAGGGTTCTAAAAAGAAAACTCTGGGTTAAAATCCCTATCATATATGCAGATTTTAGCTCTCATGGCATAATCTCCTTCAACACTTTGGACTTGGTGTTCTCTCTCAGTGTCTCCCTCTCTTACCTAATGGAGACAGTATACGTAAGCCAAGGTGCTGAGGAACTGCCAGAGAGAAAAAGAAAATAATGCTTGCTTTTTGGCTTCCTGCCTTAGCTTTTTCTTTTTTTTTTCTTTTTTTTTTTTTTTTTTAGCTTTCTATATATTAGGCATCCAAAGAAGGAAAGAAATCATGTAGGTGAAAATTGATGCTGAGAATATTAAGAAATGTACATATGCCAGGCGTTTTCCAATTAGAAGAGAATAATTTTCTATCTCACCTAAGAAAATAAACAAGAATCTTTACTAATAAGATGGTCTGTCAGTTATAAGATTGGAGGTAAAAGTGACAATGTCTCTGCCCAATTCTCCTCTCTGAAGTCACCACAAGAACCATAACAGCTGCAGGTGTTATGTTCAAATCACAGGTGTTCAACTTTGTCTTTGATCAAGCCAGGAAATACCTGAAACCCTAAACTATTTAATAGAACATGAAGATGACAGGCAGGTGGGTGAATGTCCCACCATTGAGGGGATCAAAGGTAGGTCAGAATAAAAGTGTGTATGTGGAGTGGGGGAGGTTATCAATGAGAAGCTGGGTGGTTTACCCTGCCAAATCCCAGCAAGTCTTAGAAGTTGGAAGCCCTAGTTATTGCACAGCATAGTAGAGAGGGGGCTGAAAACAAGAGAACTATTTGCTTAAGAAGCAACTGGACCCTAACCCCACCTTCACTCTGAGAAGCTGGAGGACTTCCCCTCCTGTACCCTATAAGAGTTAAGAGAGACATTTCTTAGAGATTGTAAGAATAGTTTTGGAGTTGTGGACACCAAACACAGAGACAGGCAGTGATTTGGTGCTGGATAGAAAACAGGAGGAGTATGAGAAACTCTACATACGTAACAAGCAGGCCCTGCACTGTCTAAGTTGCTCACACCAGCCGCCAGGCTTTACCCAAAGGAGGAGAGCGAAGGATTCCTCTCTTAGGCAACTCAGGAACTGATCAGACCTACAAAGACCAACACATGAGAGAGCTGGGTCCCCACCTGATACTTTGCCAGGAGAGTCATGAGTTTCAAGCCGTACTGCTTTGGTTTGAGTGTGGGCCCTCCAAAATTCAGGTGTTGTCAATGGGATGGTATCAAGAGGCTGGGGGCCTTTAAGAGGTGATTGGGGCATGAAGGCTCCTCCCTCGTGATAGTCCCTCCTTTTTTAGAGCCTCCTTTTTTAGAAAGCTCCTCCCTCCTTTTTTAGAGCCCTAAAAAAGGGCCTTGAGGAGGCAGTTGGTGCTCTCCTGCCCTCTCCCCTTTCTCCCTATGAGGATGCAGTAAGAAGACCCGCATCAGGTGCTGGTGCCTTGATCTTGGACTTCCCGGCCTCTGAAACTGTGAGAGACTAGATTTCTGATCATTATAAGTTCCTTGGTCTGTGGTATTCTGTTACAGCAGCACAAGGTGGATTAAGATACCTACTATAAGGGAAATTCATTTGTACAGGCAATAGGTTTCTTAGGCCAAACTAAAGTAATTGCTGGCGTGTCTTCTGCCAGCCTTCCGGGGAGGTGTGAGTCAGAACACTTATGTAACCAAGGTGTTATCTCTTACATGAACGCATGTGATCACACTTTCCCATGGCATGTTGCCACTCTTGTTCTGAGCCATGTATAAGTGCTCAACATGTTCTCGGCCATGTTCTCACCGCGTCTCCCCCCCACAATAAAGAGCATGTCTCCCCTGCCCGCTGCCCCCCAGCTCTTCTTCCAACTCCCAGGAGCCTGCTCTGGTGCACTGGCTAGCCACAGAGCCCACTCCCCACACCTACCAATGTAGAAGGGCTTTTAATCAACATTTTAATGCCTTGTTTTTAAAAGGAGAAAATGACCAGATATTTAAGGAAAACCTTCACCGTGAAAGGTACAGATATAAGCCACCTCCTCCCAGACCCCCCCCAAGAAAAGAAACTCAGAACTAACAGACGAAATGCAGGGGATGAAAGAAAAGGCTATAAATCATCTCCATTACTATCTTTAATGAAATAAAATAAGGTGCAAAGCAATAGAAGTCTAGTCAGGGCAAAGAGCACTTAGAAACTAAAAATTATAGTTGAAATTAAAAACCTTCATGGTTTGGAAGATGAAGTCAAGGAAATTGCTCAGGAAAAAGAAATAATTAGTAAAGAAATGGACAGCAAGGGTGAAAAGCTAAAACAATTAGAGGCTTAATCTAGGAAGCCCAGTATCCTAATGAAATAGGAGTTTCATAAAAAGAAAGCAGAGGAAATGATGGAGAGGATATTTCCAAAGCATTGATAAAAGAATTTCCTTGGACATTTTGGGTAGGGTCCTTCCTGCTTCTGTGGGGTAAATTCAACCCATTTCTCAAATTATAGATAAGGTTTTGTTGTTTTGTTCACATTCTGTGTGCATACGTGACTAGGAACTGTGGTTATACATATTCAAGGGCTTGTGAATCTCAGGTAAGTTTTTATCTTTACCTTGGGCTACAGTGGTGGCTCCAGAAAGTGGCCTCAACCATAGTGGTGGCAATACTGCCACCGAAGACAGGGCCGAGCTGGGTAGGCTTGGGACCCCAGAAGAGACGGACATAAAGCTCTGGCTGGCATGGTGCCCAGGTATGTTGTATTTTAATATAAAAGTAAAGAAATCATTATAAAAACCAAAATATTTTGTTTCTTGCTATGAAGTCTCCTAAAATTTTAATTATAAAAAGTAAATATGGGAAGAAACTATGATCTTAAACTTAATGCAATCTTACCTATAAAGAAAATTTTCAACTTACAGGCTCATTAGTAAGTGGTAGACCTCATTCTTTATTTTTAAATAAAAATTACTTTTCTAAGTATAAAGTAATTTGCAAGTAATATCCTATAAAACCAGTTTTCTTTAAATTTATGAGCAGAAAAATGTGGCAGGATACAAAAAATGCCTTTATGAGCAAGGTGGGATTAATTGGTGAGGGGCATGTTGGGGGATTATTTTTCTTTATAAATGTGTCTATTGCATGATCTGTTAACATAAGCATACTTGTATAAATAAAATTAAGTTTGAAATGACATAACTTTTTTCCAACATTTTATTATAAATATTTTTGAACATATGACAAAGTTGAAATAATTTTGCAGTAAACATCTGTATACTGACCATCAATCCAACTTACATTTCAATACATTTCAAAGTAAATTGCTGATATCAGTATACTGTATTCCCTTTTAAATATACATAAGCATATATATCGTTAGAATTCTATATTTGTTTGCATTTGTTGAAATTACTTTGTCATTATAAAAGTAATGTGTTCACGTAGAAAACTGATAAAGATTTTTTAAAAATCTACAAATCTATCAGTATTCATTTGTACCAGGTATGTATTTATTAACATCATCTCATTTAACCCTTTTCCAACCCCTAAGAAGTAGCATCATCCCCATTTACCAGATTAGGGATCTATGAGTAAGTTGCCCCAGTCCCCACAGTGGCAGAGTGAGGATGGAGACCCAGATATATGTCCCATCCCCTCATTCTTAGCTGTATGCCGTCCTGCTAGCCTTGTTTCCCCCTCACCCCACTCTGAGATAACCAGTGTTGACTCTTCCACAGATCTTCTTCTAGGTGTACGTGTTTCCACAAATATATTTTTCCACAAAAATGGGATTATAGTTTACATGTTGCTTTATAACTAGCTCTTTTCTACGTATGCAAACCTCTTCCTCCAGCATTTTGTTAATGGCTGCAGAGTATTCTGTTGCAGGAAGACACCATATTTAATAACTACCTTATTGTTGAATATTTTCCAGTTGTTGCTATTATCTGTGAAGGCATAAATCTTCTTATATACTTCTAATTATTAATATATCCTTAGGGTCACAAGTAGAATTTCTGAGTCAGAGATTATTGCCTGGTTTCTAATTTCTACTCTTAGTACAAATTCCCAAATTTGTTTTTACCAATCTTCTACCAGTAGTGTATAACTACCAGGTTTCCCCACATCTTACGCCGATGCCAAATACACATTTAAAAAAAAAAAATCACTTCTAGCTAGATAAGCAAAAACATTTATGTTTTGTTTGGCGTACCTTTGATTGTTAATGACATTGAGCCTATTTTCACATATTTTTCATGTATGATTTTCCTTTCAGGTACTGCTTTTTCATGTTCACATAGCTCATTTTTAAGTTAGTCTCTTGAGGAATTTTCAACCCATTTCATGTTAAAGCCTATGTGAAGACTAGGATTTTATTTTTCATGCAGAGTTTACTTTTTGAGAGGGTGTAGTAAAGGCAGTCACACTTGGACTACCTCAGTGGCAGCAGAAACGTTTACGTTTTCCTCTGTGTGACGAGATGAATCTCTGAGATGGCTGTGAAGGCAGGGAGGGTTTTAGGCTTCATCTGTACAGAGCTTCCAATTTGACACGCGTGGCCTTGGGAGATCCGCCTGGCAAACCACAAGGGCGGAGGCTTGGCTACATCCGCGGTTGGCTCTGGAGCGCCACCAGAGTGTCCCGGGCACCGGGCACCAGGGCGTGCCCTTCACGGGAGCCGCTGAGCAGCAGAGGAGAGCGCCCTGGGGGACGGGGGCCACCCTGGGTAAGAGAAGGAAACCGGTTTCTGGGCAAAGAAACAGGTAAAGGAGTCCTTGCAGAAGCTGAGGAGAGTTGGAGCTGGTAGTTTGTCCCAGTTTCTCCTACTAAGAATCCTCACCCCTCCAGCAAGCCCTCCCCGATTCAGGAAAATCAAAAGTGTGCAGCCAGTGACGCCCTGAGTCCTGCTTCCACCTGCGTGGGGGACAGAACGCCTCTCATCCAGCCTCAGCTCTCAAAGGACAGTGGGACATAGAGCATCTTTTGCCTAGCTTAGTTAGGAAAAATGTTTCATTAAATAATTCGCTTATAGTTTCAACTACTTTCATTTTCCATGGAAGTGTGATAGTAAAACACAAGTTATAGGAAAAAAAAAAAGATGAAAAAAAATCCACTTAAAATTGTCAGTACATTGTAGGTGATTTTTTAAAATCCTGTTTCTCTTTATATTCCATAATGGGCACATTGACATATTAATATAGAAATACTAATAAATTGTATTTGAAATCTCTCCCTCTGGCTGAGAATCTATCTTGCTGCTAAGTTAGGTTCAAGAAACAGGAAATCCTCTTGTCTGTAAACATCCCTTTAAACAGAAGTTACAACTTATGAGTATAGGTTCTTCTATATTGGTATATTGGTAATTTAAGCCTTAATAGAAAAAGACAGCAGTTTGGCAGCGGTCATAATTTTAAGCCAGAACTGAGCATTGCCGTTCCCCAGAGGCCTTGTGTGGACAATGTGACTTTTGACTTGTGGTCTTGTTGGGACTCTGGGTACCAAGGGAATCCATGCTGAGATCTGTTATATTTGCTCCAATCCAGCCTGGCCCGTGGCTTAGAGTATGTAACTTAATCTCAGTGAGTGTGGACGTATCTCTTCCTGATATTCCACCAAAAAGGCTCTGCAAGGAGAGGTTACCCAAAGGGAAACTTGTATAACATGATGTATTGTTTCTGCTCATGAATGTCCCACTGAATGGGTAGGAGGGGTGGCACTCAGGGTGGGGTTTAAAGCCTGCCTCTTCAGTGAGGGGGGCAAGATCTGAGCAGGGAGGGCCAAAGAGTAAAAGATGCATGAAGCAGGCATGAAAAAGTGTTTGAAAACTGAAAAATGGTACTACTGTATCTTTCGTTGGCTCAAAACTCTTGGCATGTTAATTAGTCTATAAAAAGGCCTTGCCAATGTCATAAGACAAGTTCTAAAAGCCTCAGGCTTTTAAACTTGAAGTAGCACAGTGAAGGACGGACTTTACACAGAGTGTTCACAATGTATCGCAAAAAGTGACAAAAGTTGATTAATTACTTATATGAAAACTAATTTGCAGTGATGGTATTAACATTCTGAAGCCAGCAGTTTCCTCCTCCTGCTTCTTGTGGTTGAGACCTTCCCTCCTTTGTTCAAGTCTTAAAGGAACCATCTTTCATTTTCCCCCTTTTTTTGGTAACCTGTTTCTTCCAAGGACTATAAATATCTGAGATTTACTTATCTAATCAAGCTTTCCTTCTTAATGGAGATTTTTATAGAATTCAATGGGAAAAATGAGTTCTGTCTTTGAATTAAAATCTGAAATTATTAAAAAAAAAATTGAAGATAGCAGTTTCCTTAACTTAAGCAGGATATCTTCAACATTTCTACTAAGTGGGGTACATTAAAAGTCCTCACTTCATAGCAATCCCTCATTCCCTTCACTCAAATGCTAACTAATAGCACTTAAGAAAATAGTATTTTTAAAGCCATGTTGGTTACCAGCATGTGTTCTATTTTCAAAAATTATCTTTTATACATGTAAAAATGATATAGATGCTTAAATCTTTTAAAATGTATATTTATCAAGATGTAAAAAATGCTACTATTAATTGGGCATTTATTATAGATAAGGTATGTAAAGTGCTTATCAGAGTGTCTTAACACACTGGCCCCTGGATGGGTAATGCAGGGAGTTGAGAACTCTTTCTTACAATAGGTCATTCGGGGGGGGGGGGTGTTCATTGTCCAAAGCTTGCTATATTCTATTGAGCAGAATTTTCCGAAATGTGTTCCATGGAACACTGGTTTCCAAAGAGGCTCCATGAAAAAAATGCATGTTTACTCAACTGAGTAAACATGAAATACTTGCTGTACTTCAGCTCCCTCACCTATAGAATGGGGATGATAATGGAATCTACTTCTTAGGGTTGTTTTGAAGGTTAAATGAGATAGTACTTGTATTAGATCAATGACAGGAACATAATTGGCAATAAATAAGTAGTGATTATCATCAGTATCCCTATTTTCTCAGAAGTTGGGGTTGGAGGTAGCAGTTACCCTTCTACTGTTTTTGAGAGTGTGTTTATAATTGGATCTTTCTGGTCTCTTTTGGAGGGCATATTGCATTTAATAGGCATATGAGACTTGGTTAGCCTGTACTTAGGGCTCTGAATCCTGAGGCATTGATGTTGAAAAGATAGGACTTTGGAGTTAAAAAGGACTGCAAAAGTGACTTAGTCCCACTCTCATTTTGCAGATGAAGACCTTTTGGTCCAGAGAAGCAAGGTGACTTTCCCCAAACCCCACAGTTTGATACAGTGGGGTTGAAAAGAGAACTAGGACTCCTGATTCCAGGTCTACTGCTCTTTATTTCATACTTCCTGGTGCTAGAGACCTCAGGGTGTGTAGGATAATGTGCTATTAATTATTCTGTTTTCTGCTTAGATTTGTGGATTGTTTCATAACTAAGATTGACATTCCTCAAGCATCAAGAAGCAATTTGAAAGGAGAGGAAGAGAGACATGGTGGAAGAGACACAGGTTTTTAGAGCCACAGGGTCCTGAGTTTTAATTCTAGTATGTAATTGTGTAAGTTTTGGTGAGCAAGTGAACTTCTGTGACTTTCACTTTCCTAGTGTGTTTGAGGATAATACTATTTGCTTTGAAGAATTATTGGGAGATGAAATGAGAAAGTAGATAAAACTGCTTTGAATGTAGTTAGGTACTCAATAAATGGAAGTTGTTATAGATGCTTCTTTTTTTTTTTTTGAGACAGAGTCTCACTTTATTGCCTAGGCTAGAGTGAGTGCCGTGGCGTCAGCTTAGCTCACAGCAACCTCAAACTCCTGGGCTCAAGCAATCCTGCTGCCTCAGCCTCCCAAGTAGCTGGGACTACAGGCATGTGCCACCATGCCTGGCTAATTTTTTTCTATATATATTTTAGTTGGCCAATTAATTTCTTTCTATTTATAGTAGAGATGGGGTCTCGCTCTTGCTCAGGCTGGTCTCGAACTCCTGAGCTCAAACGATCCGCCCACCTCGGCCTCCCAGAGAGCTATGATTACAGGCTTGAGCCACCGAGCCCGGCCTATAGATGCTTCTTGACTTACAATGGGTTTACCGAGATGGAACCCACTGTGAGTGGAAGAGTATACTGAATGCCTATCACTTTTGCACCATCATAAACTCAAAATCCTAAGTTGGGGTCCATCTGTATTAACATTTATTGTTAATGACAGTTTTATTAATGATAAATGGATGTCATGCCAGAAATAGCTCCCTGAGAATAACATAGCTGGAAACAATGTGTAGAACTTCCTTAATACCATGCTTCTTGGACTTGAATATGTGTACAGCACAGGTGTAAATAATTGTGTGTGAAAGCGGATGATATAGTATGTCATTTAGGAGTGTCAATTTTATTTGAAGAAAACTTGAGGAAATTTTAAGTGGTTAGTAATTGAAAACATTTTTTAAATAACATGGATATTCTATGGAATAAAACTCAAAGTTCACAAACATTTTCAAGAAAAAGCATGACTTCAAATAAATTTTAGTTTTGCAGCAGACTGCTCCAAAATATACTGCCAGCCTGCTATTCCACCCCCTACCTACCCCAAATTCCAGAGTGTTCACCCTTTGTTGGGTGTTAGGGATATTCTGATGGAAAAGTTTGAGCAGCATTGATTTAACCTATGCTCTTGCTGCTGGTTTGTAAATGCAAGCACCTAAGGGAAGACAAGCTGAGATGATGGGACCAGATGCTGCCCAGCTGCTGTACAAAGTGATGTATAAGGGCAGCGATGGTCAAATCATGTTGGCTCTGTACCCACACATCTACCCTGCTAACTTCTCACTTTCATTTCTGAAGGCCTGGGTTCTATTTGAGGTGGCATCTGTTCTTTTTGCCTGCTGGTCATCCCATCTGTCATTTCTTCTGCTCCTGATTGTCTCCGCCCTTCCCCAGCTCAGTCCATGAGTCTCAGATGGGACTAGTCCTGGCCCCTGGATCTAGGGTGGCCACATGACTCTATCCTTTCTTCTCTGGCTTTCCCCAGAACTTGAACCTGTGAGGATGTAAGCCTGGGAGGGGCCCGATGCACCTGTCAGTGAGGGAAGCTACATAGCAACACATAAATTCAGTCCTTTGTTTTATTTTGCCTAGAGTTGTAGGAGTTGGGTTTTCTGTCATTTGTATCACTCTGCATCTATATTTACTCTTGGCTTTTCCACCCTAATCAATTACAAGAACTACTTTCCTGTTTTTATTGTGAAGATTAATATTCATTTTTTCATGCACTTGTTTATTCACTCACCTTTACTTACAAAGTCTACAGAATACCTACTGTGGCAGACACCGATAATTGTATGCTCACTATCCATTCCTCCCTTTTTTTGCCAATTGAGTTGTAATTTTGTTCAGGACAATGATGTGCCACCTAAGGCCATGAGTCATGATTGGTCTGGAGTTCTAGGTTAATCACACCAATCCTGTCCTCTCCTTTCTCAGCCACCCATAGCAGCAGTGGCCACGTGACCCAGTTTTGGCAAATGAAGCTTCAGTGGAAGCTTGCTGGGGGATTTCTGGACAATGTCACTTTCCTAAATATAGGGCATAAGCATGACTGGCACAACCCTCTCCCTCCTCCTTCCTGTGGCTGTGATGTGTAGAGCTACAACCGCTACCTTGCAACCAACCATCAGGCCCCAGGTATGAGGAAAAGACCAAGAGAGCTGCAGAAAAGCCAGGCTTGAAATTGTTGAGCTAATGAACCACTACCAGTAGCCACTTCCCTCAAGACTTAATGTGTGAGAATTATAAATATCTATTTGTTTAAGCCTGTGATGGCTTTTTGTAACTTGTAGGGAGAAAGCATTCTTAACAGATACGCCTGTGAAAGAAGCAGGCATTGGGCTAAATGCTGGAAACATATAGATGAAAAAGACAGGGTCCCATTTCAAGGATTTTGGCACAGAACTATCTGGCTATTACAGTGTGGTGATGTAATTGGTACAGAGCATGGATAAGGAGCCCAGGGAGCCCAACAGAAGGGATGCCTAAGAGACTTGAGCTTTGAGTGGGCTCCTATGCTGTGGGGTTGGTAGACTAGAGCAGTCCATGGGAGATGGAACAACATATACAAAGACACATGGCTAGTTCAGTAGCTATAAGCAGTGCTAAGTTATAAATGTAGGGAGAAAATCAGTAGCAGGAGATGAGTCTGTAGAGGTAGGCAGGTACCAGATCTTAAGGATTCTTTCTTTCCTTGCTAATGAATTTAGAGTTAATCCTATAGTTCAGTGGATCAACGTCTGTATGAATCACCAATGAGCTTTTTTTTTTTTTTGAGACACTGTCTATCATTCTGTCACCCTGGCTGAGTGCAGTGGCATCATCATAGTTCACTGCAACCTCAAAGTACTGGGCTCAAGCCATTCTCCTGCCTCAGCCTCTCAAGTAGCTGGGACTATGGGTATGTGCCACCAGGCCTGGCTAATTTTTTTATTTTTAGTAGACACAGGGTCTCACTTTTGCTCAGGCTGGTCTCAAACTCCTGAGCTTAAGCGATCCTCCATCCTTGGCCTCCCAGAGTGCTAGGATTATAGGCATGAGACACTTCACCCAGCCACCAATGGGCTTTAATGACAGTTTCCCAGACCCTAGCCTCAACCCACTGCATTGGAATCTGTGTTGAGTCCTGGGACTCTGTATGAATTTTTGAAAAGTTTCACAGGTGATAATAGTTAAGAATTACACATAGATGATAAAAAGATAGTGAAAAATTTTGATCAAGGGAATGATCAGGTGAATTTTGATCAGATCTGCCTTTTAGAAAGATCTAGTTGCATGCCTATAGTATTTGATGAACATAGTGTATCATTTTTTAATACCTACCTCATACATATGATAAAATTATTTTCAGTAATGCAATATTTTTTCTTTTAAAATAATTAAAAAATAAATTTCAAAGATATTCAAATTTAATAAAAATTTCATGTATGAACTTAAAATTTACTCATACCAAGCAACACTTCAGTTTATACTCTTTGCACTATTTAAAATATTAAACAAATCAAAACAGCAAGTGATCACATAGAATGACAAATGGAAGTAACTCATGTTCTGTTTGTTCATCTCGACTACCACTATGCTATTCACTGTTGTGAATCTACTACAGGCTGTCCTTGCTTTGCATAGTTCTGATGGACATGAACTTTTATCACCATTTAGTTAAATGGTGGCAGTCCTTCAATAACAAGGTTGAAATTTGAGTTGTCAGTTTAGTTTATTAACTGTGAGTAATTGCCTGGAATGCAAACTTTATAGTCGGTTCTTGAGTTCACAAATCACTGCATAAAGGATGTTCATCATAATTGGTGACTAATTATGACACTTCATTAGAAGTCTGTTAGTGTGATCACTGTGCATCTGTTATTCAGTCCATGCACAGATAGTAAAATGTGCAGTTGTATTGCATCCTTGTGTTACCCAGTGTTAATACACAAGATACTTTCTTCACAAAAATGGATAATCAAAAGAGGAAATTGGCTAACAAAGATGAAAGTGTAGCCAAGAAACAAAAGTGATAAGACTGGAAATGAAATTTAAATCTAACACGAATGGCGTTATAGAAGAAATAGCTGAGATGGGAACGTTGACATGGCCGTCATTTGAGACTTAAAATATGTGGCCAGAGGAACTTGGTGAAAGTGAATTTATTGACATATACAAAGCAAGCAGATGTGACAAGTATAAAGACTTCTCTAGGGAAGTGATACTGGCAAAAACTTCACATGAAAGGGACTCTTGGAGATATTTCATAACATTGGAAATGCAAAGGATAAAATGTTAGAAGCTGATCCAAACTTCAAAAGAAATATGACAGTTTGTCAAGGCATAGAAAAAAAAAATGCTTATTCCATAAGCTATAGGACAAGAAGGCAAGCACCATTCCAGCTACTCTTCATAAGTTTTTCTGAAAAGAAATAAAGTATCTTTAATTCACAATGTTTCTCATGTTTACAGTATACTAAATAAATATTAATTTTATTATCGTTTCATTTCCTTATTTATAATTGGATAGTGAGAAGTTTTAATGTTTCAGCCAAAAGTTAGAAGAAGTCACAGATGAATCTTATTTTTCCCTATTGAATATGAAGATCTTTTTGCATAGTTTCTGCTTGCATGACCATTTTTACAGTTCTACAATGCTGTGAAAACCAAGGACTGTCTGTATTTAAAAGCAAGACTGTCTGACACCATAGGAGTTGGAGATATAAACTGCTCTTGAAGTGAGCTTGAACAATACTTGAATCATTACCAACTTATCCGCGAGATAAACACATTTAGGGTACTGCCTACTATTGAGGATTCTCTGAATTAATTTCCATAGAAAAATGTTTATTAAGGGATACACAATTAAAAATGTCCTAATCCAAAACAAATGTATACAACATTAAAACTCAATAGTAAACACAAGAATTATTTAGAAACTAGACCAAGAAAATATTTTTTGTGGGGAGGAGTAATGTATCATTGATGTTTAAACTTATTGACTCATTAAAAATCAGACTGAGTTTTAGTTGATTTTATAGTTTAAAATTGTTTAAAATTCCCTATGAATTTGCTCGCCTCATGGCTTGCACTCCAGGGGACAGTTCCCACTGCCCTGCCATTAGTACATCACTGGAGAAGCAATGTGGCGGAGGGTGATTAGATGGCAGTGAGATAGAAGTCAGAGATGCGTGTAGCAGGGGTCCTCAGACTTTTTAAACAGGGGGCCAGTTCACTGTCCCTCAGACCATTGGAGGGCCATTGGAGAGTGCAGCGCACATTCCACACATGCGCACTGTGAGCCGGGACCAGTCGGCTGCTAAGCAGGACAGGCAGCGGTGGTGGCAAAAACACCCGGTGGGCTGGATAAATGTCCTCGGTGGGCCGCATGTGGCCAGTGGGCCACAGTTTGAGGACGCCTGGTGTAAGGAATGGCAGAGCAACTAAGGCAGTGACAATGGAAAGTAACCTATTTTAGGCTATTGGTCATTGTAATGATGACCAAGTTTAATCCCTGTCTGAGATGATCACTGCCTCTTAAAATTTCTGCCACGACTTGTCTCTGTCAGCCCTATCCTCCTGTGCTGGTGTTGCTGATGACTTCTGAATCACCCTCAGACTCACCTGTGTACTTGCTGGTTGCCCTTCAACTTGTCACTGTCCTCCCAGCTTTCCTGTTTGCATCTGACCCTCAAGGAGACTTGGCTGTGCTGTCTGTTGAGTTTAACAGTCTAAAAAATACAGCCTATGCTTACAAATTGTAAGGGAAAGAGATTCCAGATTTCAATATATTTAACATGTTTCAGAATCTACTAATTTTTGAAGTCAGGGTTTTACCCCCACCCCTGCCCTAAGATGTCTTCTGTCCTGAGATGAGCATGCCTATTTCCCTCTTAGGTTGTTATTCTGCAACAACCTTTTCCACATTTGATTCTTCCAGCACAATGAAGACACATTTTAACTGTGTATCTGAATGTCCCAGAAAAAGCCCAACAATAATAAAAACAAAGACCCAGAGTTATAATTAGGCCAGAAGTTGCAAATTGATAGCCTTCAGTCCAAATGTACACTACACATGTTTAATTTGGCCCATACAGTGTCTTAAAATCTTTTAAACCAATGCTAATATTTAAAAACCCTCACACAAAAATCAGGCTTTTCTTCTTCTTAAAAACAGTCACTAATATTGGGTCTACATTTGCACAAGGCAGCGTCATTTGGTGCTAAGTGGTGGCCACTACCTTTAAACAGGGTCACCCTAAACTTGATACCTGTTTTCCTTGATTCTTGTTTGTGATACCTGCTTGAACCTGGTAGACATTTGCATTTACAACTCATAATTTTAGATTTAGAGACTTCGTTTTTATCAAGAGCTACATTAGCCAAAACTATTTCCTTCAGAATAATCAGACTGTGGACTGTCTATGCCTCGAAAAATCACCTAATAAATTTAGATTTTATCAGCATGTTTTTCTCGTGGTCTTCTCAGTTCTCAGCACTCTTACATAAGAACAAGGTCAATGTTGCTTGGCTTTGGAACAGAATTTGAATCAAAATACAGGGGGATGTATGTGTCTTCCAAATTATACAGGTAGGAATAAGTTAAATATTTGAAGAATATGTTGTGATTTTCTTAATAGTGGAATATTATTAGATGTGGCCACAGCACGCACTAGTCCAGTCTATGATGGATGGCATAGAATCTAGCAGTTGATCTACAAATGTTTGCTTGTATGTCCTTATTCCAGCTTAATTTCTCTGTGCTAGAACACTCGATAATTTAAACCACTCACGGATGTTCTTGCCAAAGTAAAAAACGAAGTCTGCCTAGTCAAATTGGCCGAACTTACTATGTAGCCAGTTTATTTGACCAGACTGCTCAGCCTCTCCCTCTAAAATACCTGCTGGTTGGGTTGGTTTACTGCAGTTAGGTCTTCCTCAAGAATAAAAAGGTGCCTGTTTGCTTTATATTAGCATAACTAAAAGGTATATTGTATTGGTTGTGCCAGAGCAAAACAACTTTGAGTTCAGAGTTTATTTTGGGAAACATACTGAAATTTGCTCTCACATTTTACAAAAACCTTAAGTAAGTTTTTCTTTTAGAATAGTTTTAGATTTACAGACAAGTTGCAAAGATAGTAAAGAGCGTTCCCATGTACTGCTCACTCAGTTTCCCCGATGTTATAAATGCTATGTCCCAGCTAAAGAACCAATATTGGTACATTACGAAGAACGTCACACTTGATTTGGATTTAACTGAGTTTTCCTAATGTCCTTTCTCTGTCCTGGGATCCCATTACGTGGAAAACACATTAAATTTAGTTATCATGTTTCCATTAAGGCTTTTCTTGGCTTTTTTCAGATTTTCCATGTATTTGATAATTTAATCATTTGATGATTTAATCATTACTGGTTGGGTATTTTGTAGAAGTCTTTAAATTTGGGTTTGTCTGCTGTTTACTTCTTAGGATAAGCCTGGGGTCATAAGATTTTAGAAATAAGGCCGGGCGTGGTGGCTCAAGCCTGTAATCCTAGCTCTCTGGGAGGCCGAGGTGGGTGGATCGTTTGAGCTCAGGAGTTCGAGACCAGCCTGAGCAAGAGCGAGACCCCATCTCTACTATAAATAGAAAGAAATTAATTGGCCAACTAATATATATAGAAAAAATTGGCCGGGCATGGTGGTGCATGCCTGTAGTCCCAGCTACTTGGGAGGCTGAGGCAGCAGGATTACTTGAGCCCAGGAGTTTGAGGTTGCTGTGAGCTAGGCTGACGCCATGGCACTCACTCTAGCCTGGGCAATGAAGTGAGACTCTGTCCCAAAAAAAAAAAAAAAA